>VDFB02259264.1:0-102311 GCA_007258455.2 Sequoia sempervirens
CGCCTTCTTAAGTTTGATGGCTCTGAGAAAATCCATCATGAATCAGAAAACCTTTTACAAGGGGAGACCACAGTGTTGGAGGACTGTGATACTGGAGGAGTTGGCATTGATAGTGAAAATATCTGTACGTCATCATCTGAGGCAGAACTTTCACCTGCCCCAGGATTTCCATCTCCTGAAATTGAGAATGTGGATATTATATCTATGATGATAAAGCATATTTCATGTCCAGAAACACAAAGTGCTGATCTATTGTATGTAATAAATGCACTTGTTGCTTCTGGTTTCAGTGGCAATGCTGATGCAGTCTTTGCACAGTGGCATTCGCCAAGTCATCCGATGGATCCCACTTTATACAAAAAATTACAAGGTAATGAACATGGAAAGTCAGATTCTGTTTGTGAGATGGAGTCTTATAGAAGTGACTCAGAGGAGAAACTCCTTTTTGATTGCATAAATGAAGTGCTGTTGGAAATACTTGGGCCATTCTTTAACCCACGCCCTTGGGTGAAGCCAACAAAATGGAAGTATCAGCAGCATATGCCTGTTGGTAATCAGCTTTTGGAAGAGACATGGAGAAAACTTTCATATTATCTTTACCAACAATCAGATATGGAATATACACTAGATAACCTTGTAGGAAAGGATCTTGACAGAGACAGTAGGTGGCTGGAGCTGCAAGATGATGTTGAAATGGTAGGAGTTGAACTGGATAAAATGATATTTGACAATTTGATCGAGGAAGTTTGCTGTGATATGCTCTGTGCATGAGGGGTTTCTTACATCTAGAGCTTGTAAAGTAATAGTAATTTTCTTCATTTTTGTGAATTTAATAGAGATTTATTTGCTGAGGTCGATACCCTCAGCCATTGGCAGGTGCATGATACAAAGATCTTATTTCGTATCAAATCTTGGCCATATTGTGTCTTGTTCTCATGCTGGTGCGGCCTAGAAATTTTTTTGTCTGGGAATAGGGTGCAGAATGGATATTGTCTTTATCCTATAATTAATTGCATACAAAATTATATATTATTAGTAAGTTCTTTCTGTCACATCCTCTCTGCAAGATGTCAGATCCATGTTTAGGGTCAAATGTAAATTCTATTCTTAAGATTTTTTTCAGTTATACAAAGATAATAGATTTCTTTGAAAGGATTTCCGAATGACAGAATATGGGAACATTCAATGATTTTCTTTCACATGTTAAATAATTTAACTAAACTGTTTACAGATGTAGACTCCTCTAAGTATCAGTGGTGTGTAGCACTCTACAATCATGAAGGTTTGACATCCTTGCTAAAAATTATGTTATGACTGATCTTAATCTCATTTCAGTAAATATATTGGAAGGATAAAGCTATTGTGGATCAGACAGGTTTCATTAAACCATTTGGTCCTCTCCCTGTTAAGATAATTTGCTTCTCCATGTATGTGTCACATTCCCTGTGTTTCTTTCTTGGATGTTAAGGGTTGTAGGCGTGTGGCATTTTGTTTCTCGCTCATGTGCATACCAGTGCGATCTGCATTTATTCTTTGCATTTTGTTGTGAAACCACATACAGATTGGTGTTATTCATAAATAGGCCAAAGAGATATCTATATCTAGGACTTTGGAATAATATTTGTTAATTAAGTATCCAACTTTTAAGTTTAGAAGATGTACGCACAAAAGGTTGCTTGCACATAAAGCAATGCAATAGCTATGTATAGGAAAAGCATGTGCATAGGTTTGCTTGTACATGAAACAATATGCTTTAAAAATAAAGATAAAAAAAGCAATTAAACATAGGAGAGTTCATCTATATAAGCATGCCTTCTATGCATATGAGCACATATAGTAAGATAGATAAATAGTCCATATTTTGTATTAGATTTAGAGTCTTAGACAAAAAAAAAAAGGAGGCAAAGAGAAGATTTAAGTTTTCCCCATGGGGAAGGGTTTCTTGTCTATATGTAACCATTGTTGTGATGTGAATAAGAAACTTAAAGAGTTGTGTAGTTATTGAATTGTGTATTGTTAGTGACATAGATGAACACTTGTTCCTGTATATGTAACCATTGTTGTGATGTGAATAAGAAACTTAAAAGAGTTGTGTAGTTATTGAATTGTGTATTGTTAGTGACATAGACGAATACTTGTTCCTGTAGATTAGCACTCAAATAAGAAATTGAAATCAAGCAAAGTAGAACATGAAGTTGAAAACCTCTACAAAGACATGCAGCCAGATGAATGGCATTGATAATCTTATTTACTCATTAAAAAAAGTCACAAACTTTTTATCTCCTCCATTTCTTTATTCTAGAAAAAAGAAGGTTTTATATGTGAAGCCTAGTCAAAGGTGTCAAATCTAAAATTCCTCTTCTAATGCAACTGTATATAAAGCTTAAATGATGACCATCTCATTTTTTAATCAACACTTGTCTTCTTTGTTCCCCAAAACAAATAGATTTAACTAATACTATTATTAGAAAAAAAACCCCTCTAAATCTTCAACTAAACTAACAATACAAGAAAGTTTAAATGATGACAATCCCATTTTTTAATCAACACTTGTTTTCTTTGTTGCCCAAAACAAATAGATTTAACTAATATCATTATTAGAAAAGAAAGCTCCTCTAAATCTTCAACTAAACTAACAATACAAGAAAGAGACACTTTAGTCCTTAATTAGGTGGTGCATCATTCACCTTGTGTTTTAAAATTTTGAAACCTTCTAGTTTAAAGTTGATTTTACCTTAAGATGCTTTTGCATCGAACACCTTAGGTAAGAGTTTGTGAGCATAAATCTCACAAATATGGGATAGATGGTAAAATTATAATTTTGACCCAAAGAGTAAAACCATGGTGGTGATCTTTCACCATTTTAGGTAGCTTTGCAATTTTGACATAATTTTTTCATCTACTTCTAGTCCTTTGTTGGACCATATTTTTTCATCCACCTAGCTTTAATTTTTGTTTTCTTTCCCTTTCCCATTACTTGAGCATAGACCATCCACCTCCTCCAAATGTTCCCTCTATACTTCCAACTTCTAGACCATCCACCTCCTCCAAATTGTTCCCTCTATACTTCCAACTTCTTGTAAGATAAGACCCACATCTACCTATTCTTCTCCTCTAAAATACATTATGAATTTTATAATAATTTGTGACCTATTGTTAGACTTGTAAACCAACAACTTAAGTCAAAATACAACTCTTGTTCTTTGATTTCATCAAATATGAGATTTTCAAGATATTTTTTCAATTGCTTCTTTGTTGTGTTCTTGTTAGCCTTGTTTTGACACCACAAAATTTAAACTTGTGTCAAAATGATAAGTGTTATCAAGCATTGAACACCTTTGACGAGCCGATAGTGTTATGCGTTTTCCACACCATTCATGTTATCTTTGTTTATCTTTGACTTGGCATAGATTATCTAGTTTATGTAAAAAGGTACATCAATTTGAAGTAGAATCGTCCTCTATTTCATCCGAAAATCCTTCACAACAGTCACACTACAACAAATCACAAAAACAATTGATTTAAAAATTACACTTGAGATAGCGCAAATTCTTTTTATAGGGAGATTCTTGATGATGTTTCGCTTAATGTGGCTAGTTTTTTGGATTGCGAGGTATGAAAACTTCAAGTTTTTGCCAACCAAGTTGTGGAAATAATTAAATCAAAGGTTTTATTGAGTTTGGAGCAAAATGGCTCAGTCAATAATGTTATGATGATATTATTAGCAATATTGCAAGTTTTCGGTGAAAAATGTGGGCCAGTTAAAAGTTATAGCAATTCCCTCCACTAACAAATTCGTAAAATCAATGAACAAATTTTTAGGTCTCTCCACGAATTCAAATTCCACATATTAAAAACAATGTTAATATATGTCTTTGATTCACAGGAGCTCGCAAGGATCATACTTGATCATGTAATAGTCACCATGGTGCTTGGTTGTGGCAAGTTTACTTTCTCCGATGACAAAAATTTAGAATTACTTATTTTTAAATAAAATAATAAAAGTGGAGTGATAAAGTGAAAATAAAATAATAAAGAAGAGTTTTTTGACCAGTGGAGCAAGGCCCCTGCTTCTTCTTCTTTCCTTCAAGTTGCTTGGGCTCTTGGCCCCTCCTTTATTATTTGGCACATATAGCTGGAAAGGAATCGCAGGATTTTTCAAGATGTGATGATGGTGGCCCATCGTTTGTGGCGGAAAATTCTTCACTCTTTGGGTGAAACTGTTGCAGCAAAATGTAATTTGATGGAAGCTGTAGATCCTCAAGATGTTGTTTGGTGCAATCGTCTTCATCTTCCTCCTCAGCAAGGACAATTCATAAGCAGTCGTGGTAGACATTCTCGTCAAAAGATAAATAGGGAGGGACGTTGGTCTCCTCCTCCTCATGGTGTATTGAAAATCAACACAAATGGGTCTTCTCAAGGAAACCCGGGTCATGCTAATGCTGGTGGAGTTGGTCAGGATAGTATTGGGACTGTTCAGTTTATCTTTTCTGTTTACAAGGGTCTTCATACCAACAACATATTGGAAGCTCTTGCCATTTTATATGTTGTGCCACGTGGCTGTCAGCTTGGGTGGGGAAGGATCATATGCGAGTCTAATTCCTAGGTGCTGGTGAATCTGTTGAATAGGCGGGATTTAGAGGATGTTAGTTGGCATTTAGCTTCGGTTGTTAAGCAGATTCTTAATATTTGTGCTTCTTTGGAGTTAGTTACTTTCAATCATATTCCTCGTAAATGGAATATTGTTGCGGATTGTTTGACCAGTTAGGCCTCTGATCATATGCAAAATTGGAACATTGTAGATAGGGGTCAATTACCCTTGGATTTGTCTCATGAGTTGGACAACTTAGTTGAGCTTGACATGGTTGTTTAAAGCCTTGTGTTGTTCTTCTTCTTGTTTTAATAAATTTTTACCCCTCTTTTAGTTTACAACCCACAACTCATGAAGTGTGATGAGATTGTGAAAAATCACAACCCACAATTAATGAAGTGAGATGAGGTTGTGAAAATTCACAATTCACAACCCAAAAATCAGTGGTTGTGAAAATTCACAACCCATAACTTAAATGAAGAAGAAGTGGTGAAATAAGACAACTCACAACCCATGATTTTAAAAGAGCAAGGCAAACTTGTAAATTGTGGATAAGAGAAAAATAAGGGAAGATTCAAATAATTGTTTTTCCTAACCTTAAAGTTATAAATTTAGAAGTTTGTGGATTGCATCTCACACGTCGGGGAAAGAAGACAAATGCCTACAAGATAAAGCTAAATGGTTTCTATTGTTTAAAGAAAGCTATCAAAATCTTGCAACTACCACCAAAAACATGTATCGCCTATCAAAGATCGAAGGCGTGAGTTGTTGCTAGTCTTGCATGTTAGAATTGGCTATGGAAATTGTCACCCAAGATATAAAGGTCAAATGGAAAGCACAAAGAGATCAAGATAATATGACAAGAATAAATTGTATTCCTATCAATGATGCAAATATGATTCAATATATAATGTATGAGATACCCTTGGTTATATAACCAAGGTGAAATATAAGATGTCATAATATTATGACAAGCGTTTTAATCTTATGATATGAGACAACTTATCATAACTACCTAGGAAAAGATAAAATCTAGACATGACAACTAAATCTTCTAAAAAGATTCTTAGCGCCTAAGTAAACTTAACATGTGAATAAGTCCTCTAAATTTTCTAGTGAGGAATTAAGTAGGTACAAGACTTTATTCACGCCAACATTGCACACAATAGATTTGTTGATATGATATTCAAAAGTCTTTTCTCATCCTCCTCCAAACGAGTGCATAGTGGAAGCTTTAAGAACGGGGAATGAACATCTGTCAAAACATAATCAAAGCAAGATTGTTATATGATACTGTAGTTGCATATGCCTAGTAAATATGTACACCATGATTGCAAACAATACACCATTTAAGTTCACAATATATTCCTGCTTGTCTATATTAGAGAGGGTGATAGGGACAAGATCATCTGTAATGTTGATGAGAAGGATAAAGCAAAGCTTAGACAAGGCACATAAACAGTTTGACAGAACACCTCAAAGAAATGGGTCGATGTGATTTGATAGGCGCAAAATCAAATCCAAAGCCTTTCTTTATGGCTGCGCAGATGAGAAAAGTGAAGTTTTAAACAAAATGCCTCGTCATAAAATGCAATGACTGTAGAAGATAAATACTAAAGGGATTTGTTGAAAAAGCTTTAGAAAATTTCAAACAAATGTATTTGGCTGGTGTAAGGAGGTTAAGCCGCCATGGTAGACATGCATGCGAACTGTGGAAGCATAAACAAGACATGTGAACTCTGCAAAGAAATATTCCTTATGGGACGCCAAGACTGCAAGGCAGAATGCCTCGAAGAAATACATCTCATGAAATGCAATGATTCCAGTTGTATTGAAAAGCCTGCATGCAAAATATGGAAGCATAGACAAAGAAACTGAAATGTTTGACAGAATGCCTCGAAGAGATGTCTTCTCATGGAATGCAACGATCGCAGCATCTGCACCATGCAAGATTCGTTGAAAATGCTTTAGAAACTTTCAAGTGAATGCATTTAGCTGGTGTTCGAACCAATCCATTTACTTTTACCAACTTACGGAAATCACAAAAATGGGAGATTTAGGGGCGGGTATGAAACTTCATCAGAGAATAATCCAAAGATGAATTTTGTCTAATGTTGTAGTTGGGAATGCCCTAATAGACATGCATGCAAAATGGAGCAACATAGACAAGAAGTGAATTCTTAGACCGAATAACGCAAAGCAATGTGATCTCAGAGACGCCATGATTGCGAAAATTTCTCATCATATGGAATGCATTTCTCACAGGATATGCACAAAATGGATTTGTGGAAAAGGCTTTAAAAACTTTCAAGCAAATACAGTTGGCAGGTGTAATGCCAAATACCTCTGCTAGTATCCTCCCAGCCTACGTCAAAAATGGGAGGCTTTAAATCAGATCATGACAAAGGTCGATGCTGAAGCGTAAAGGATCGAGCCAAATGGCTTCATCTTTGAAATGCCAAATGTCGTCGAAGCTTGATTATGCTCTCAATAGGGCATTGTCTACATAACATGAGAAACGTGACTAGTTTTATTTATTACGCAAGGTAGCAATGGATCAACCGATCAAGAATGGTGTTGGAACAAAACCAGCACTAGACTATATGGAACTTTACTACAGTGCAAGGAAATGAGTGAATTTCAAGTCTTTGCTTCAAGAGGTATGAGGTGACAACCTCCTCTATGACAGAAATACCTTTTAAATGATCTTTCAAGACCTCCAACTAGTAAGCCAACTAAATCTTTTGTTTGGAAAGGAACTTTTAGGGTGAGGTCCCATGGGGGCTTGGGGATCTATTTTGAAGGAGCAAGGGTCCTACGAAGTAAAATAATAAAATGCTACAAGATAAATTAGAATCTTTTCCTCAACAATAGCAGCCCTGACTTTTTAGATAAAAACTTAAGGAGGTGTAAAAGGGGTGAGGCAAAGGCTTTTTTCTGCCACTTGTCAATTGTCAATCATATGAAGTTTTAAAATTCTCACCAATTAATTTTTTTATTATTTTATAATTATTTAAGCTACTGAATTTAATATGCAAAATAATAAAATTCATGAGACCACTAACTTCCATAAATATAAGAGCTTAAACTTTTAAGCTTAAACTCTGATGCAAAATTCATGGGACCATCCACTTTAAAATAATCCTAAAATAGGGTGACGTTTTATGGGGGGCTTCAAGATCTATTTTGAAGGAGCAAGGGTTCCATGAAGCAAAAGAAAAATGCTACAGGATTAATTAGAATCTTTTCTTCAAGCCCCTATTTTTTAGCTCAAAAACTTAAGCAAGTGCAAAAGGGGAGGGTCAGTAGTTATGGAGGGTCTCATAGTCGCGCACTCAATTGTGATTATAATACCCAGTCTTATCACATATTTATACTATATATTGTAAATAAATAGTCCAAATGTAAATAAAAAAATAATCAAATGTTGATCAAAAGTGGACCCATACTTGAACACATGAAAACCTCCAAATGTTATATAAAAAAAACATAAATACATTCATGAAGAAGTGAAATGAGTATTTTTTTGTCTCAAATAAAATATCATAACTATCCACTATAAGTGTGTCATATAAAAAATAAAATGCCCATTTAATAAAATAAGACACTCATTTAAACAAGTATTGTTATCATAGTGAGCAAAATAAATACTATGTATTTTCCCATTAAATATGAAGGATTTTCAAAAAGTTTTAGTGTTCAACTATTGATCCATTTTTGCTTGATATAAGTTGTATTTTAAATAATTATATGTTGTTTTTATAACAACAAATAGTTTTTTTTGTGTTCAAGTGTTGGTCCATATGTGTTGAATATAAAAGCTAGAGATATCAAAGATTTATGGTTACCAATAGGTATTTGGTCTATTTAGGTTGCATATTAATTTTATTTTAAATAAAAATATGATATTCTACAAGCAATAAATGATACATTTTTGTTCAACTACCAAGGGTCCATGATTAAGTTTTAGTTGAATCTTTAAAAAGTCAAATTTCAGACACTTCTCAATAGATGTGTTGATGTGGCATGTTGCATGATGATTCACAGTTGCAAACCTTGGTTATAGATAGATAAGATACCAGTCCACATTTCAAAAAAAAAAAGGTTCTACATATTCCAGTCAATCGAACAAAGTTAACCCGCACAACTACTGGCCCCTCTCCCCTAGACTTTTTTGCCACTTGTCAGTCATTTGAAATTTTAAAATTCTTACCAATTAATATTTTTATTATTTTATATTTATTTAAGTTGTTGAATTGAATATGCAAAATAATGAAAATCATGAGACCACCAGCTTCCATAAATATAGGAGCTTAAACTATGCTATAAATTCATGGGACCACCCACTTTAAAATAATCCTAAAAAATCTCAACAGTACCCATGAAATTTTTTAGGAAGCCCCCCTCTATGGGACCCCACCCTTAGCTTATTTTTGTTAGCAATCACTGCTTAACTTATTTAGGAATTATTTGTAGAGCTAGTGGCGAATATTTAATTTTTTTGCTTATTTTTAAGAGACATATTAAATTTTGTATTTATAGTATTGATAATAATTTGTACAAGAAAAAATGGAAAAAGAAAATGAAAAGCAAATATTAAAAAAGAGGGAAAGAAATTTGTGGAGCCACGTGGATTTTTGGCAATATGCAGTCACTTATTTCAAGCCCCCTTTTTTTTCAAAGCTTATTTTCAATTCCTAAACAATAGTTGCTCCATTAAAATAGGGAAAAATTCCAAATTATCATTTTTTCATAATAAAATTTATGCAAGGGAACACTCTAGCTACTTAAATTTAAGTAGAAAACACATTTAAGTAGTCGCGTGGGGACATGGGGTTATTGACACAGAAATATGAAGGGATTAGTGTGGGTTTGGCCGAGCCTTGAAGAGTGAAGAAAATGGTTTTTTGTGATAATATTTTGAATTTCATGTTGAGCATTGTCTCTATTTCTATGGAGAATCACAGTGATGAAAGTCACCTCGTGGATGACAACTTTGACAATCCAACACTAATAGATTAAGGGATGTTAGGTGTTTCACCATCTAGGATTATTATCATTGAAGGGACTTGTAGAGATCATTGTTCAAATATCAAAAATAGTTTATCTAATGTATAAGGGAAGATGCAAAACCATGCTAATCTTGTTTGAAGATGCAAAGTAGAGAGGGAAAATACAACCTAATGTTTGAGGAATTAGTTTCTTGGAGGTTTGATGATCCAAGGATACACAAATAACTTCATCATTGAAGTGAACAAGTCAGTTGATAGGCTTGAACAACTGCACTGGAAGTATATACAGGTCGAGGGTAAGGATAGGTTCTTTATTGCAGAGGTTACTCAAAAAATGGGTCTTGGTGGATGACATATTCCTCGCTTCTATATTGAGAAAATTCAACTCAAGAAGTTAACATATAAAATAATGTCACTTCCTACTAAACCAAATTCCAAGCTACTACAAAATAATTTTCCTAGATATATAAGGGTTGAAGAATTGATATAGTAAAAGTTGGAGCTTATAATCACAACTTTGCTTGATAACAATGGTCCTTTGTATGGAGAAATTAAAAAGGATATGTGAAAATGACCTAGACGTAGTTTCTTAATGTTGTCTATTCAAGCATGTTATAAAAAAGAGAAAATAGTACATGGCAAATGTAGCTCTCGAGATTAACGGTAAGGTGGGCAAAAGGAAACATTGTTCTAGTTGATGCTCTAAAGAGAAAGATACCTCTTGTCATTGATGTGCCGACTATAGTATTTGGAGCAAATGTAACTCATCCTAATCATGGAGAAGGCATCGGTCCTTCCAAAGAAACTAATGTGGCTTCACAAAATTGGCCAAAATTCACAAAGTATATGAATCTAGTTTATGCTCAACCGCATCGTCAAGAGATGATCGAAGACCTTTATAAGTTTGTTCAAGATTTTAAATGAGGTATTGTTTTTGGTGGCATGCTAAGGGATCTTTTGATTTTTTTTGCATTGCAAAGTCCAATGGATAACAAAGATGGAAAAGTACCTCAACAAGAGCTATAACTCAAAAGTTACAAATTTCAAATTGTATTTTTGGAAAAGTGACTTATGTCACTCATTATAACTAGAAGTTAGAAAAAGAACCTTATTTTCAAAAAAGTGATGTAAAATATAATCAAATAAGGTTTATTATTTTTAGAAACTTTGTGTTTCCAAAAGGTAGTTAAAAAGTAGTTATAAATTAGTTACTCAAAAAATCCTATAAATACAAGCCCACGCTATTGTAAAAGAGAGACTCTTCTATAGAGGGGATTTTCGAGAAGAACTTTTTGGAGACATTTTATGAGAACTGTTGATTTGACACTTTGTACCTAAGGGTTTTTGGAATTGTTCAGTTTCAAAAAGATAATAATGAAAGCATTTAAATTGTATGTTCTAAATGTACTTTTGAGTTATCACTACTGATTTTTCATCTCAAATTTGTAACCCATTTTGTCTTGGTATAAATCATTTGTTACCTATTGAAATGTTTGTAAATCATACAATTGATGTTAAGAACACAATCGTTTCTTGGTACCTTGGCTTGAATGTGTTGATACACTCTATCTCTTTGTATGTTGAGATTTATTACCTTTCCTTCATCATTGTTGTAACATATTAAAAACATTTTATTATTCATCATATAAATCCTAGAACATAGTTTTTGGATTTTGTGGTGAAGTTCCCCCTTTGTAATTTGCAATAAGTTGTGAAATCCTTGTTCGTATTTGTGTGTCTATTGTTGGGGTTCCTTTGACTCACTTTCTTTAGTTTTTCCTTTTTCATTTATATATTTTTAGGTTAAAAGTACACAAAAAACCAAAAAAAAACATCATACAAGGGAGTTTCCCCTCTCAAACACAAAGGAAATTTGTTAGTCCAATAAAAACTTCTCCAATTGTTGAGACATTTTTCATTTCCCATTGGACAAGTCACTTTGAAATGTGCAGTGACAAATTTATTTACCAATAGTTCTCTAAGGTCAATATCAACTCATCTTCTCTCTCATCAAATATGGGGCCTCCAAATATCTCTATCATTATTGTTGACTCATCTCTAATGTGAGTGGCTTCCATAATTGCAATATTTTGGCAACCTCTAGTGATAGGCTACATTCTTATTCATTGTAGTCTTCTAAATCTTCTCCTCTTTCATAGTAATCATCAATACTCCCCCCTTCTTCAAGCTAACACAACTCAACATCTTCATCAAATTCATTCTCTTCATCTTCTTCAAGTTCTTTTATTTATTCACTTCAACAAAGACCCAAGTACTAACTATTTCCTCTCTTTCAAACTCTTTGCAAAGCACATATAGGGACCTTCCATCCACTATTGATTCTACGTGTTTTGGGGAAAAACGGAAACAAGTGTTGACTGTAGAATCTACTCATTGTCATTTTAGCTTTAAAAATAGTGAGATTACAAAAGGAATTCTAGGCTGACACCTTCTGTTGGGTTATATTTATGAAACCTTTTTTTCTATAGTAGAGAAAAGGGGAAATAAACCATTTATCTTATTTTTTCTAAATAAATAACATTATCAGTGTTATTCATTTGGGTGCATGTCCTAATAGAGGTTTTCAACTTCATGTTCTACTTTGCTTGCTTTTAGTTCTTGTTTGACTGTTAATCTATTGGAATAGAGGCTTGTCAAAATTAATAAACTTCAATTTGTAGATTTATAGATTGTACCTCTATAGAAAGACTCGGTATTGGGTCCTTTAGATCCTTTGTGCGCCTCAGGTGAGACTACCCCTCCAAGGGTTTCTCTTGATCCACTCAATGTGACAAGACGATGTACTAGTTACATATCGATGATTGATATGGTCAAAATGCACTAATGGTGGAAATATGACTAACATTTAGTTCTATTATTGAGACCAAATTAGATTTTCTTCTATGGAGTTGATCAAGAAATTCTGAGTTTATGTGGTTTAAAATAATGTGTAGATGTTTTGAGTGTCATTTTTGAAATTTGGCCAAAGAGGGTTTTTCCTTAAAGATTGGAGTTATTTACAAATTTATTTGTGGATTTGGAGGATTTTTGTTTTGACTCCTATTATTGGATTGCACAAACACCTAGTTAATCCTAAGGTACACACATGCCATGGTGGAACAACACTTTGCATAGCGCATGATGCAAAAATAAAAGCATGATTAAATGTTATTATTACTAGTGTTGTTGGAGGATAAATATTGAAATGCACATGCTAATATTATGCATCAAACTAAAATTGATGCACTCAAACTAAAAATACTTGGTTTAGCTTTATTGACACTGTTCTCTTTTAGCTTTATTGGTCATGCATGAAAGTCCCAATATTGAAGTAATAAGATAAGTACTATTGTGTTTGATGCCTAGTGCATGATGAACTTACAAATTTCTTTTGAATTGAAAAGAAAGTAAAATATTGGTTACAAGGATGGTGCATGATAGAGATACTATAAATGTGTTCATGACCATATTTGGCACTATGAACAAACATAGAGTGGACATTGGCTACATGATGCAGGAGCATCTGAGTACTGGCGCAATCCTACATCAACCAAAAAAATTGTTCATTTCAAGTTTGTTTCAATTTTTTGCTCTTGGTTTGCAATCTCGGTGGTCGTTTGGAGGCGATTGAGTGATATTATTGTCATTGCATTTGATAATGTCATCTTGCGATTTTTATAATTTGGATTCAACTCACATTGTCTATAATTTATGTTGGTTCTCAAAGATAGCAAGTGGACTTGGAAATTCATGGAAATTCAAAAGAATAAATAAAATGGAAATTCCAATTACCATTTTATTCTATTTAAAATTTGTGCAGAGATACCCAAAAGTTTTTGGCATAGAAGATTAAAAATTTGCATAAAAAGAATAGAATTGCGCAGGAGATAAGTGAATTGGTGATTTAGTTTGTTGGGGATTGGTGCATTTTTATTTTATTTTTAAAACTGTTGCTCTCTTAAGCCTCATGTGTCAAAGATAATTGGAATAGGAAAATTTCATAAATTCCTAATAAAAGAGAAGGTAAAGAGTCACCAAAGCTTTTGTTGTGTACATGGAAACTTAAACGATCATAGAAAAAATGAAAATGTACAGTATGAAAGACAAAATGAGTAGGGCGCGCAGGTAAATAGGTAAGAGGTTGTTCCCATTTAATAACCTCATAAATTACAAACAACAAGAAAAGAAATGGAGTGGTAGGGGGTTGTGTGGTAGAAGAGGGAGTGCCCAACCTAGGAGAATGGGTGCAAAACAATACTTTGGGAATAGCACATAGAGGAGATGTGTAGAAAATGAAGGTGAGGCTGCCCATGTAACAGAGGAAATCGTGCCAAGAATGCAAAGGAGGGTGCATTAAAATACAATACCTTCTAGACCGGTTAAAGAAAGAACAAAGGTTAAGGAAAGAATGATAGTTTGCAAAAAGGAATGTGGAGGGTGCCAAGGAGAGAGTTCAAACTATACTAATAAAATAGGAATTTTTTTTACTATGGCTGGATGTGGGAATGAGGAGAATGTGTTGTGTAGAGAGAGAAGAGGGAAGCATTGGGAATTTTGAAATAAAGGATTGAAGATGAATAAAGTGGAACACCAGATTAAATTCGTTGAAGAACATTGAAACGTACAGAGTTTGTTTGATGTAATTAAATCTGATTTGTTCAAATTTGATTGATGAATGAAACTTGTGAGATGACGTGGAATTAGTTTGCCTATAGTATAAATTCTAGTATCATTTTTTTTTTCTTGTAAAAGTTCAAATTGGTTAAGGAATTCGTCAAATTAAGTGTTTCGGCTATGAAGTGGAGAATTGCACTAAAATTTGTTTTGAACAGCGAGCAGAGAAATTTTCCCTCTGCGTCAATTGGTATCAGAGCGGGTAGTCCTAAGAGTGGAGAGGATCCACCAAGACCTATGAGTGTTGTGTGAATAGATCATCAATCAAGAGGCAATTCGCATTTAGAGGAAAGTGTGTGAAGTAGTAGAGAAGAAGCTCGTGAGGGTTGTTGCAGGTAGAGGAGTCTTGAGCAATGAAGAGCTTGAAACCGCGACAGAATCTATTTTGCAGATTGAGAGTGATTGCAGCAGGAAAGATGGGTTGAGTCATGAGGAGACTTGTGTGGATACTATTTTGGGAGTAGTATTGGGAGAAAGTGGAGGATGAAATGTGTGAGGCGATAGGAAAGATTGAGGCAAGGCTCGAGAAGCTAGAGAAGAATGTTGGAAAGAATGAGAGGAAAGTGGTGAAGAGGAGTGAGATGAAGAAAGAGGATAGTGGAAAAGAGTATTGCAGACTAAGTTGGATGAAGAAAGATGAGAGAGCAGCCCCTACCAATGCAGACGAAGAAGTTGCAGTGGATACATGTTATGAGGAAGGCATGGAGGAAAAGGCAGAAAAGAATGAAGTGAGTAGTGAAGAGGTCGCAGCAGATGGCAAAGGTGAAGTAGATTTGTTCGCACAAATGTTGGTGATTGAGGAAGAATGGGTGTCAAAGCTCATTGTTACAGTGAAGAGAGAAGAGCGAAAAGTTGCAGCTAACGAGGAGGTGGAGGATGTCACAGTGAAATTCAACATTGCAACTGCGAATGAAGATGAGGTAAAAAAAAATTGTGATGTTATTTTGATCTCACATGTGGTAGTAAAAGGAGAGATGGATAGAGAGTGAGAGTGTGTAATAGATGTTTCATATTTGCTTGTGGAGATAGTGGAAGATGTTGCAGGATTTTGGTGGAGGTGGACAGTTAGAGGCGGGTTTGAACCCACGAAGGAGGAGAAAAGAGTGCAAAGTATTTGGTGGAGGAGGTTAGACTTTGGTGGACATGAGTCCATGAGGGGGAAAAGGAGGAGGATGCAGTGTTGTTAGAGGGTGGTAGTGTGTGTTCTGACACGATGCCAGAAAAAGCGAAAGAAGGATTGATTTTTCCTATTTGGGATAGTAATGGAGTTCATTGTAGGTTGCATTCAACTTGGAAGAGTAGTTCAACTACTCAACTCCACCATTGTGAGCCTATGCTCACAATATTTCTACCTAATGTGTCTAATGCAAGAGCATCCGAGTACTGGAAAAATCCTGTGTCAACCAAAAAATTGTTCATTTCAAGTTTGTTTCAGTTTTGGCATTTGCCCTTGGTTTGCAATCTCAGTGGTCATTTGGAGGTGATTGAGTGATATTATTGTCATTGTATTTGACAATGTCATCATGTGATTTTTATAATTTGGATTCAACTCACATTGTCTATAATTTATGTTGGTTCTCAAAGATAGCAGGTGGACTTGGAAAGTTATAGAAATTCAAAAGAATAAATAAAATGAAAATTCCAATTACCATTTTATTCTATTTAAAATTTGTGCAGAGATACCCAAAAGGTCGTGGTATAGAAGATTAAAAATTTGTAAAAAGAAGAATAGAATTGCGCAGGAGATAAGTGAATTGATGATTTAGTTTGTTGGGGATTGGTGCATTTTTATTTTATTTTTAAAACTACTGCTCTTAAACCTCACGTGTTAGAGATAATTGGAACAGGAAAAAATCATTAATTCCTAATAAAAGAGAAGGTAAAGAGTCATTGGAGCTTTTGTTGTTGAATTGAATTGAAAGATTTTAATGACGTCCACGAGACTAAACAGTCTATGGGACCAAGACACAACTTAATTTTCTTTCATGCTCTTTTCTAAATCAGATCTCCTACTATTAATTTTGACTAGAAGGTTGGTCGTCTGGTTGATCTTATCCTCCTCAAATAATTGTTGCATATTGTCCATACACAAACTATTTGCATATTGTTTACGGATGTCTTCATAAGTTGTGTATTCCATGAAGAAGTGTTGTTCCATCTCAACCACCCCCTTATTGTAGAATATGTAGGTTCTTTCTTCCCATCTTTCCTTAGGAGACTTCCATCTACCGGTCTCACATCTAAGATGATGTGATCCCATCCTCAGCTGTGCAACTAACACCCTCGCTTTCCCTTTAATAGCAACCCCTAAATATGTTTTTTCACCATGATCCTTTGTTTGGTTAAACTCTTTGACGTAGTATGTTTTTTTTTTGCCCAATCTGATTTGACCACATGGCAGTCCTAAATTTTTCCTTCACGTAATTTTTTATTTCACTATTGGTGCTAGGACACTCCTGTAATTTGATGTCCCACTTGTTCAACCACTTGTTGTTCTGCTTCATCCAGGTTTTCTTTCTACGGTTTAGCACCTCCTCCATAGCCGCTTTGGGCCACCGGTGGTTGTCCATGTTTTCAATCTTCTTTAGATAACTTATCAACCGAGTTATCGCTGATGCCTCCAAGGGAAAATCCCCCACTTCAGCTAAAAGAATTCCATATAGGACCGTGGCCTTAACTTTGAGATTGCTTGTTATTAGGTGTTTTTGGATTCTTTCTATTTGTCTCCAGCTGCACTTTGACATATTGCTTCCCCACATTTCACACCCATAAAGTACAACTGGCGTGACAAGTAAACCAAAAAGAGTTTTCTTGGTTTTCCAATCCCAAAGTTCTGCTTTCCTACATCTGTTTTGCAGTAGGAAAGAGGCTTTCCAACCTCCTTGTATCCTTTTCGCTCTACAAGTCTCCCAACTGAGCTTATGGTGAAAGTCAATTCCAAGATATTTGTATTCTTTCACTATATCAAGCGGACTACCTTCAAAAAGAAAGATATGTTGTTTTTCTTTTCTATTCAAAGAGAAAATCATGATTTTGGTTTTGGTGGTGTTCACTTGCATCCCCACTTCCTGACAGAAGTGTTATAGAGCTTTCAAATGTTCTCTTAACCCATGAGTTGTTTTTGAAATTAAAATAAGATCGTCAGCATATAGAAGTAATTTCACTACATAACCTGCCAATTGAATACCGTCCCCTCCATCCTTGCTTAACCAAGCTTCCAACTTATCAATGTAAAGCCCAAAAAGTGTGGGAGATAAAGGGCAGCCCTGCTTAACTCCAATGTCACTGCCAAAACACTATGACATACCCTCACTTGTTCTGATTTTAGCATTAACCTTCTCATATAACCTGTGAACAGCTGCTTTGTACACATTTGGAATGCCTAATTCTTCCATCCTATTCCAAATTTTGTCCCTAGGCACCATGTCAAAAGTTTTCTTGAAGTCATTGAAATAGCAATAAGCTTCCTCACCCTGGCAGCCCCAAATCTTCTCAATCAAGTGTCTAAGGGTGATGCAGTGATCATGGAAACTTAACCGACCATGGAAACTTAACCAACCATAGAAAAAATGAAAATGTGCAGTATGAAAGACAAAATGAGTAAAGGGATGCGAAGGAGAGAGAGGGCGCAAAGGTAAATAGGTAAGAGGTTGCACCCATTTAATAACCTCATAAATTGCAAACAACAAGAAAAGAAATGGAGTGGTAGGGGGCTACGTGGTGGAAGAGGGAGTTCCCAGCCTAGGAGAATGGTTGCAAAACAATACTCTGGGAATAGCACATAGAGGAGGTGCATAGAAAATGAAGGTGAGGCTGCCCATGTAATAGAGGAAATCACGCCAAGAATGCAAAGGAGGATACATTAAAATACAATAGCTTCCAGATCGATTAAAGAAAGAACAGAGGTTAAGGAAAGAACGATAGTTTACAAACAAGAATGTAGGAATGTGGAGGGCGCCAGGGAGAGAGTTCAAACCAGATTAATAAAACAAGAATTTGTTTGACTATGGCTGAACATGGGAATGAGGAGAGTGCGTTGTGCGGCGAGAGAAGAGGGAAGTGTTGGGAATTTTGAAATAAAGGATTGAAGATTAATAAATTGGAACACCAAATTAAATTCGTTGAAGAACGTTAAATTGTATAGAGTTTGTTTGATGTAATTAATTTTGAATTGTTCAAATTTGATTGATGAATGAAATTTATGCGATGAAGTGGAATTAGTTAAATGCCTATAGTATAAATTGGTATCATTGTTTTTTTCTTGTAAAATTTCAAGTCGGTTAAGGAATTTGTCAAATTAATTGTTTCGACTGCGAAGTGGAGAATTGCACTAAAGTTTGTTTTGAATAGCGAGCAGAGAAAGTTTTCCTTTGCATCACTACACATGAATCTCAAGAATACTCTTCTAGTAAAAAAATAATTAAAATTATTATGCACATAGTTCTTTTGAGGATGTGATATATACATCTATATTAAGTTACACTATCCATTCTTGAAATCATATACAAGACCCACATTGTGGAACTAGACTCTTGACTACATACCTGATTACATGAGATTCTTGAATTGATTTAAAGCACATTGGACCATTGCAGCCATCATGGAGGTCACTAGTAAGGTCTTGACTTGGGAGAACCAAATGATCATTCAATTGAATGAAAAAAGCTAACAAGAGTTAGCAAAGTGGTTGGGAATATGTAAGGGTTGGTTCAAAACATCCCCAAAGACTTTGATCTAGTTGGCCAATATCAAAGCTACTTGAAAATTTAACTTTGACGAGTTTATTAGTTCCATAGGGACAAACAAAGTATTTGCTACTATTGAATGCATAAGAAATGGTGTAACACGTTATTGGTAAAGTGAAACAATTTTTGATATTTTTAGAAGCTAGAATTTGAAAGGTTTTAGAATTGGAAAGCTTCACATGGGTTTCTTTCAACTTTCTACTACTCATGTGGTAGATTATGAGATGTTTATATGAGTGTTTTGGATGATGTTTTGAAGGTTGGATCTTGGTAAAAACTTTTGGTTATGCTTGTAGAAGAAGTTTTCTTGGAGATTGGATAGGGTTTTCTCAAGTTTAGAGGTAGAGCAAATGTGAAGGAGCAATATAGGTGTATTTTGTATGTTCAAATGCACCCTTTGGGTGATATAACACTTGTATAACCTCTAATAAAGTAACATGAGGAAATAAATTGCACTCTTATTGGAGTTTTCTCCCTTTGAGGATTTCTTTAACTATGTGGTAACATAATATCATTCATTGGATAGTTTATGAACATGAAATAAAAGATATCCTAAGGGAAGAACACGAAGCCATATCTAGTGGTCACAACTCAAGAGATGCCACCACCAAGAAAGTAAAGATAGAAGGATTATAGGAGCCCACATTAAATAAGGATGCAAAGCAATATGTTAAAAGTTTTTATATCTATCAAAGAGTTGGGAGACCTACCACAAGGGATAAAAATTCCCTTACAACCAGTACTAGCCCAGGTTCCATTTGAAAAATGGGTTATTGACTTTATTGGACCCATTGACCCACCAACCAAACTATCCAAGACTAGATTTATTATCACCCATATGGAATACCTCACCAAATGCGAAAAAGCAAAAGCAACTAGGTATTACACAATAAATACTACCACAATTTTTTTGTATAACATCATCACTAGATTTAGATGTCCACTAAGCATAACTAGTGATCAAGGGAATCATTTTTTCAATAGAGTTATTACAAAGTTATTAAAAAAATTTAAATAACTCATAACCAAATTAATCCTTATCATCCTCAAGTTAATGGAGAAAGTGAGGATTTGAACAAGATAATATACACCACCCTAACTAAAATTTGCAATGCCAACATGATAGCTTGAGATATCAAAATACCTACATTACTTTGGGCATACAAAACTATTTACAAAAGATCTACTAAATTCACCCCCTTTGAATAGGTCTATGGAATGGATGCACACTTACCCCTAACTTTCATAGTCCCCAACCTCCACACATACTTACTTTGAGACTAAATGATGATAAACTTACCCCTAACTTGCATAGTTCCCAACCTCCACACATACTTACTTTGAGACTAAATGATGATAAATCACTAAAGTAGAGAATTGAGGACCTAAAAAACTTGGATGAAAATAGATAACTTGTGGTATTGTTGAAACTTTGTGCCACCCATCCTTTTCTTGCATGAACCATTAGTAAAAACCAATATGAGAAACCCTAAATGGTTCATCATGCTCAAGAAAGACCTCTCATAGTTGCATTTCCATTTTTCCAGTTTGCACTAAAAAAACCCATCTTGTAGAAGGTCCAAAAAATTGGCTAGGTATTTCCCTTGTCAGAGTTTTCTAAGGTTTTCAAAACCTTGTTGGGCTTCGATGTGGTTTTGAGAACATTGTCGGGTCCCAAAAAGGTTGTCAAAACCTTATTTTCTTCTTTTCTTGTCTAAAATTCTTCTCTTTGAGAACCCTTTCAGACTTCGAAATGGAAAAGCTTACTCCCCCCTTTCTTCTATTTTTCCCTAAGTCTTTAAGGTTCCAAAACCCTTTCGGGCTTCATCTTAACAAGGTTTTGAAACCTTGTTTTCCTTCCTTATTTTCTTCTTTATTTGGATCTTCCTTAGGTTTTGAATTCTTTCTTGGGCTCCAAAAAAGTTGTCAAAACCTTGTTGGGTCTCAATGAAGGTTTCAAAACCTTTTTTTTTCTCCCTTCTTCCTCTTTCCTTCTTCCTTCTTTTTTTCCTTCACTTGCTTTCTTTTCTTCTATTTTAGACTCTAAAGTGGTTGTCAAAACCTTGTCCAACCTTGATGAAGGTTTCAAAACCACCTCCAAACTTCAATGCCTTCGTTTCTTCCCTCTTTTCCCTTTCATCCCTTTGAACTTTCTAGCTCTAAGTGAACAATTGAACTTTAGTCCAAAGATCTTAATCCATTATTGATTTCCGACTTTTCCTTTTTTTATCCTTTTGGGGTTTTTGGTCTCGAATAGACATTTTGGAACTAAGGTCCAATTTTCATTTCCATTCTAGATCCCCACTCCCTCTTTGGTTTGGTCAAGACTTTGGGTCTCGACAAAACTTTTGAAATTTTTTCCAAAGGGTCCAAATCTATTTGGGACTTTCGCTCCCGACTTTGGGCCTTTTTTAGAATTCTGGACTTTTTGTCCAATAGTTCATATCTATTTTTTGTTCCCAATTCCTCCCTCCAATTCTTCTTGCTTAGCATCTTGTCAGGGTTTCGAACCTTGATCAAAATTTTGGACTCTACAAGATTTTCACCATTAATGTTGCAACTACTTTCTTAGCTATTAGATCTAATCTCCCTTGCCTGCAAAGTCGATTTTCTCAAGGATTCCCATGCCACATTCAATGCAAAAGTGGCACTCATACTTCTTTTTGTATGGAAGAGTGATTCCTTCTATTACAGATTGGATTTTGTGGGAGTTTTCCTTTTGCATTTACAAAGCATTCAATGCAGAAGCATGACATGCACGTCAGGGCCATCTTGATTGACCTTTGGCACATATTTTGAGGAGGCAACTCCCCTGCTCTCAATCTAATCAGATTGTTGATATCTGCTAACTCTAGTTGAGTCAATATTTGGCTTGAGTCACCTAAGTTAGCATGCACTATAAAGGAAACAATTGTATTCATTACAAGGGTTCTTCCCTTGGGCTCCTCTCAAGATTTTCTCTAGCAAACCCAACATCTTTGCACTCTACAACTATAAAATTGGATTTTATGCCTTATGTTAATGAAATTGGTCTATTATCACTATTTCTCTCTCATGCTTGTGTAGACCTACATTTCCTTCATATCTAAGTGAGTGTTTTGGTCATTTCATTAATATTTGGTATTGTTTGAAGTAGGAAGAAATACATTTTCTATCTTGGTGCATCACCTCTCTTTTCCCTTTTATGCATTCCTTCTATCCCTTTTCCCTTGTGAGTTGGTTATAGTAGGGTAGTGGTAGGTTTTCATGTGTTGGACTGGACCAACACATCTACACTTTGATCAAAAGAGGAAGTTAGCCTTCTTCAAAGACTTGACCTCAACTTGCAAGATCCCACACCTTGAGGTCATTTCAATTGTGTCATTAGAATGCTCAACCTATGTTCAGAAAGGTGTGATTTCATGTCACAATAATTTTTGGCACGCCCAGTGGGACATACATTCATTCCACTAAATAATTTGGTGTTTTATTTAGTTCTCTTTCCTTTTGAGGCATTTTTGGACAACACCATGACAACTCTATGAACAAATCTACTAGTTCAAGTAGTACAAGTTCTCCCCACCAGCCACACCAACAGTTTTTGGCATGCCCAATGGGACTAATCAAAGATTGATGAAATTTATTCCATCTTGCTAAGAGAGTGGTACTGCTCTAAAAAAATTTAGCCTTAAAGAGACGTCCAACAAAGTACCTAGCAACTCTACATCCAAGGAAGGATTTTGCAATCATTTGGTGGTTCAACTGCAACTCAAAACTCTTGGTTCCAGGTCAGACCTACAAGCTCATACCCATAATTCAAACTAGGACATCTTCTAGTGGTAATTTTCAATATATTGAACTATCATCTTCTAATTATAGAAGAATAAATAGACACTCCTTATCTCCAATAAGGAGAAATAGAGGCATTGTAACTCCATCTCCTAGAGCTCAATCTACACCTCCATTTGATAGGTTGTTTCAGAGTAGAACATTTGCTACTCAGATAAATAAGCTATTATTCCATATGGTTTCCCCTAGAAATCAAGGTTTTGTATTATTTAATGGTATTAGTCCTTTAATATTAGCCCAAAGAGATGGCATACTAGTTAATGCCTTGAAAAGTATCCCTCATTTCACTAGTGAGACATTACCAACCCTAGCATAAAACATTCCGAATGTGGCCAATATATGCTTTGTGCATAATATCACAAAAGATAATGTGGTTGTTAGGCTCTTAGCCACCTCCTTCAAAGTAAAAGCATTGCAATGGTACAAAGGTCTACAACCTAACTTCATTCATAATTGGGATGAGTTAGGTGAAAGATTATGTAAGCATTTGAAGACAAAAGCGATCACCTGTCTCTGGTAGAGCAATTGACCACAATCAAGAGGGCACCCATGAATTCGTCGATGATTTCAATTACAAGTTTTAAAAGATGGGATAAAATCCTTGTCTTGGTGAAACCTTCTCCAGAGTATACCTTCATTTATTTCTTAAGGGCTCTTAACAGTGATATAGATGTTATGATTCATTCTATGGGAGGATTCACTCTGCCAGGTGCATATGACATTGACATAAGGGCATAAAATTGCTTAATACAAGTTGGGAAGATAGCTCTTAGGCCACTAATGCCTCTATTTCTAGATCTTCCTCCTCAATCCCCTTTGGCTCCTATCCCAATGGCTTCTACTAGTCATCCATTTGTTCATGCTGCATCTTCAAAAGAGGTATGAGAAATGAGATCCATGATCCAAAAGTTGAATAATGATTTAGTGGCAGAAAGGAAGAAAAATCAAAGTAATAGACCCTATCAGTCTCAAAATCATAATTATCAATGGAACAGACAACCATATCAGGGGAAAAATTAGTAAAATCAGGCTAAGCCCCTAAATAGCATAAATCCAACTGCTTCTAACAATTCAAAGGTTTTGGTTCCAGTTTAAAAAAAAATGGCTCAGGAGCATGAATGGTGTTATTTGTGCAATCAACATCAAAATTAGAATGCTTTCCAGAATGGAAAGTTTGTGCAAACCTTGGTGGCTCAAAATTAAACTACCACCTCAAGGAAGCAATTTGATGCAAGTCAAACAACTGTAAATAGACAAGATCACATGCAGGATGACTCTACAATTGTCAATTGGCATCAAGAGGATTTATATGGTGTAAATCAATTAGTTGTTGATATAATAACCCAAAACACCAAGTTAAAAAGGAGAGCAGTGGATGGGGGAAAACCTTCCATAATGGTTCAGGCATCAACTTCTCAAGCACTCCAAGAGTACAATTGCTAGACCAATAGGAAGAATAAAAGTCCCACATGTTGATTAGCCTGTTGGTAAGGGTAACAAGGCATAGGGACAACCATCAGTCACCCTATCAACAATGTTAGATCTTGCAGGCCCAAAGGTTTCACCTAAGGTTAGTCAACCCCCATTCAATATAGTTGATCAGATGAAGAGGGCTAACCTGAATGTCACCATGTGGGAGGCTATGTCCATTCCACCTCAAAGGGATCTACTGCAGCAAGCTTTGGAGGAGTATACGAGACCAAAGGATGTACCAATAAAGGAAGGAGCTACTCCACCAATTAGCCCAGTGCAACTCAAAGAGGAGAGGAACTCAAGTAAAATCAGTAAGCCACCTCCCTTCTATTTATCTTTGATTATTGGAAATCATATAGTGCATAATTGTATGATAGATTCAAGGGCTAGTACTTTTTGTTATGCCCAAGAAGGTGGTTGATATGCTTGGCATCAAGTACGAACATGTGGCTAAGGGGTTTTTACAATTGGATGGCACTACTGTCAAAATAATGGGGGTGATTAAGGATTTAGAATTGACCTTGCATGAATGCCCTGGTTGTACTATGTTACAAGACATTACAGTCACAGACCTCCCTTCCTATTTTTCTATATGCTTATCTAGAGATTCCACTGCCAAGATAGGTGGATACTTATCTTTTGATTGGTCTCATATGTTGTTTACAACCAAATATGGAACTAAAGTGACAATCAAAGTTGAGCCACTTGCCAAGGATCATATTGAGCCTTACACTCATAGTAGAAAAAACATGAACTTTACCTTGCATGATCAAGAGGATGGGTGTGTTGTTCATGAACCTACTACTCACATGGAGGAGGTCCCTGATTGTTTTCTAGATGAATTAGGCAACAATTTTCTATTTGATCCACCTATTGAGGTAGAGAATTTTGGTTAGAGCATATTCTGCAATTTTGAAGAGAACACTCTTATTCTCAACCTCGTGAAAACTCAAATGGACACAAAAAATATTTTAGGCCATAAGTTTGAGGTTGTTATAAGCAACCATGTTATGAATAGAGATGAAGAAAAGCTTGAGGGTGATCTAGAGGTTTTTCATCCAAGCTTGAATATCAAATCTTCATCCCTTGGGGGGGAGGTTTATGACCAACATGTATCTGAAGAGGTTAATGACTATAGTAGTATCCCATTCATATGTAAGGAGAGTTATTTTTCTTTTGCAAAAGTTTTTCCTTTTGATGTTGACCTATTTTCAGAGAAGTTTCCCCCTATTGATGTATGTTCTCTTGAGGCACCACTATCAGATGATTTTGAAACTTGCATCATATGGCTGACCTATAAAGACAAGGTCCACAATGAGGTGATTCTTCACCATGCTGGTTCATTATGTATCCTTTTGCATTCAAGTGATTCTCTTCAAAGGTTGTAAATGGGGGAAGATTACAATTTTAGTCTAAAAGGGATTAGCTCTTTTAGAGCTTCTATCTTTCAAAGAGGAAAATGTTTGCAATACTCTTCCTTTTTTAGCCGAATCCATGTACATATTAGCTTGGCTATTTTTCTTTCCAAGAATTTCACTTGCATGTCTTGCATTATCCTTATGGGAATGTATGTTTCTAGGTGCTTTGTTTCCCTCCAAGTGCAAGCTTGCACATGTTTTGTTTTCTGAGGAAATCCTATTGCTAAAGATCTCTTTATGACTCTATGCCCAGTGGACTAATAAGGTCTCTGAATTCCACGATTAACAAGTAATCATCCCACAAAAGTCACCAAAATATTGACACTTTGTGTCGTCCATCCTTTTCTTGCATGACCCATTTGTAAAAACCAATATGAGAAACCCCAAATGGTTCATCATGCTCAAAAAAGACATTTGGTAGTTGGACTTACATTTTTCCAATTTTCACTCAAAAAAACCCATCTTGCAATTTAGGTCCAAAAAATTGATTAAGCCTTTCCCTCGTTGGAGTTTTATAAGGTTTTGAGAACCTTTTCGGGCTCTAACATGGCTATGAGAACCTTGTCAAGCTCTGACATGGTTTTGAGAACCTTGTCAAGTCCTGACAAGGTTGTCAAAACCTTCTTTTCTTCTTTCCTTGTCTAAAATTCTTCTCTTTTTGAAATCCTTTCAGGCTTCAAAATGGTTTTGAGAACCTTTTCAGGCACTGACAAGTTTGTCAAAACTTTCTTTCCCCCCTTTTCTTCTATTTCTCCCTAATTCTTTAAGGTTCCAAACCCTTTCAAGCTTTGACAAGGTTTTGAAACCTTGTCTCACTTCCTTCTTTTCTTCTTTCTTCAAATATTCCTTAGGTTTTGAAATCTTTGTCAATGCTCGACAAAGTTTTCAAAACCTTTTCGGTCCTCAACGAAGGTTTCAAAACCTTTTTTCTCCCTTCTTCCTCCTCTTTTTTCCTTCACTTACTTTATTTTCATCTTTTTCGAACTCTAAAGTGGTTGTGAAAACCTTGTCGGGCCCCAACGAATGTTTCAAAACCACCTACAAACTCTAATGCCTTTGCTTCTTCCTTATTTTCCCTTTCATCCCTTCAGACTTTCAGGCTCTAGGAAAACATTTAAACTTTAGTCCAAAGGTCTAAATTCATTCTCAATCTCCAACTCCACCTTCTTCGATATTTTCAAGGTTTCTGGTCCCAAACAGACATTTGGAACTAAGGTCCAATGTCCATTTCCATTCTTGATCCCTACTCCCTCTTTGGTCTGGTTAATACTTTGGACCTCGATGAAACTTTTGGGCTTTTTTTTCCAAAGGATCTAAATCTGCTTAGGACTTCCACTCCCAAATTCAGACTTTTTTATACTTTTGGACTTTTTGTTTGATGGTCCAAATCCATTTTTTGCACCTAGTTTTTCCCTCCAATTCTTCTTTCTTAACATCCTATCAGGGTTTTGGACCTTTATCATACTTTTAGACTCTATGATATTTTCACTGTTAATATTGCAACAACTTTCTAATCTATCAAATTTGATCTCCCTCACTTGCAAAGCCAATTTTCTCATGTATCTCCATGCCATATTCAACGCAAAAGTGGAACCCATACTTCTTTATGTATGGAAGAGACATTCCTTCTATTGCAGATCAGATTTTGTGGGAATTTTCCTTCTAAATTGTAATGTCCCCCCTTTAGCCTATTCAGAATTAAGTATAGTAAATTAATGCTTGATTTATTTTATTAAATTTTATTGAAGCATTAATTTATTAAGACCTTTGGACATAGGATATCTAATGTTGAACTTAAGATTCCTTGGGTGCACACAATTAAAGAAATTCCTTTAATCAAGTTTCTGTTTTTTAAAAAGAGAATCCAAGATACGTTACAAAAGAAGAATTGGCAGTTACACGGAAATGGGAAAGAAAGGAAAGATGGTTGGTTCGATGGAGGATTATGGAGTATGGAATTTTCTCTAGAAATTGGTCTAAAACTAGGACTCTACAGGAAATACAATTTTTTGTGGAGACTTTGGGTTACCTTCGGTGCTGAGAGATGTACCCAGGGTAAGAGTTTATCAATTGGTTTAGTTATGATGAGTTGTGCTGAGTAAAGACAAAAAAGCTTAATTTCTCAAGAGTTGTGAAATTTGGGCGGGTTGGGTGTAGAGACATTTCTTTACACATGTATTTAGTTTTTTTAAAAATAAAAATAAATAAAGGGGCTTATCAATTCATTAAGGAGGAGCAGAGACAGATATCACTTATTGGGAAGCAAGTCTTGAAAACGGGAGGAACATATGTTCAAGGGGAAAGCAAAAATCGCAAGTGGAAATCACAAGAAATTGATTGTGATGTTATTAACAGAATTTGGTCAAAGATTGTGGCTAGAAGTAGCGAGAAATTGATGGACGTTACCCGGTTATATTGCCAGTAGATACTAGCCGCTAATCTCAATATGTGATCTGGAATTCGTGACTCCAAGTTCGGAAATCCCCTGAAGAAAAACTATGTGCATTTAATGAGAATGTATCTTGTTTGAAGCTCTAGCCGTATTCAACAAAAATAATGCATGTGATAAATTTTGGAGTTTATTAGAGTGTTGGGTCGACCGTTTCAGGCAAGCTTGGTGAGGTGGATGGTCTTACAGTGAAACAGGATTACAGAGTAAATGAAGATCAACAGGATGTGCGGCTTGCACTCAAACAATTCGTTTGGGAATGACGTCCAGTAGTTACTTTGTTAATATTTGTGAGAACAGGCTCAAGTGTTATGAATATTGACCGCTTTAGATGACTCTAGTCTACCACTTTCGAGTGCTCTAAGTGTTTCCAGTATGAAGTAAAGGTCAGAAATAATCGTATTTCATATGCTCTACATTTGCAAACCCATGTTATCTAGATATATATATATATATATAATTCCTTTGGGTTAATTCTGAATAGAATTTTATAGTTCATTTATGTAATTTGGTTAATTTGTAAGAGAAGTTTATCTCAAAAAACCAAGCAAAATACTGCCTTTTCTTAAATAGAAAACACTAAGAAGAAAAAAATGGGTAGCACATTGCATTGGTATCAAAGCCAAGTTATTTTTGCAGCCTGTAGGGTTTGTGAGTGATAGATATAGAAGGTATATTGCAAGAGAACATAGGAGAGAAGCACAATGGGCTCAACCTTACCCAGAACAAGACATTCTTTCAGCTGCTTTGGCAACAAGGGAACATAATACAGGGGTTCAATCCAGCACAATGGAGGATAGAGAAAACATGGAAAATAGAGACAACAAAAGGCATGAAGAACCAAGTACTCAAGACATGCTTAATGATTTGGCTAGGGGACAACGTGAGTTACAACAGACAGTAATGTAATTGGCAGCCTTAATGACTGAGCAATTGAGAGGAAACAACAATAACAACAATGGGAACAATGTTAATGGAAGGAATGAAGGAAATGAAGATGGGTCAGTCAACAATAGGGCTATTAATCAGCGTAATGTAACTAGGACAACGAACTCTAGACCTCTGATGCCTCATTTTCCACCAAGGAACAATCCCACAGTTGAAGTAGAACCCACACAAATGGAGTTCTAAGATCAAATTCTAGAAGATTGGAAAAATTTAGACATAGAATTCCAAGTTGCATGTCCTTCTATGAATATGCGGATATTAGGATGAGACATAGGCCACATCAAGGTGGGAGAGCTTCTAATTATGACTTGCAAAAGAAAGTGGGCAAGGTATCCATTCCTTATTTTGATGGCACTAGGAAAACAACAGCTAGAGCGTGGGTGCAAAAACTAGACACATATTTTCAACTTAATCCTATGCCTGAAGATGAAGCCATTAAATATGTTTCCTTACATCTAGATGGGTATGCACATGAGTGGTGGCACTATGGAATGATAACATTGGGTCATGATCAAATTGATTCCTATGCAGTGTTTACAGAGAGGTTAATTCCTATGGGTCATGATCAAATTGATTCCTATGGAATGATAACATTGGGTCATGATCAAAGACCCAGAACTCCATTTTAATGAGTTGGCTTAGCTTAGGTAGTGGGGAATAGTGGACACTTATGTAGCAGATTTTTAGAGACTTTCAATATTTGTGACTGACATTTCAGAGAGGAGGTTGATTGTGTTGTTTATGGATGGGTTAGAAGATCCATTGAGAGGTTGGGTTAATGCACATAATCCACCCACATTACATGATGCAATTAAAAAGGCAAGGGATATGGAAACATCCTCTTCAAAGAGAAAAATTCAAACCAAGGGGTTTATGGAAAAAAAAAATAAAGGAAAAAAAATATTTCAAAAGGACTCAAAACAGTCAAAGAACATGCCTCCTAGATTGGATGAGGAGTAGCTCAATGAATGTAGAAAGAAGGGATTATGTTATTATTGTGATGAGAAATGGGACAAGACACATAAGTGTGCTAATAGGGGAAAATTGAAGCAATTGGAATACTATACAACTGATGAATCAAATGCAGAAAATTCTGATCAACAAGCTAGTTCAAAGGGAAGTGACAATGAAAGCTCTTCTAATGAGTTTGAAAATGAGCAAGGGAAGAAAGGGACCATAGCACAACTTTCTAGTTTGTAGAAAATTGGTTCTTTTCGTGTTAGGGGAGTGTTATGTGGGAAACGTATAGTAACCCTTATTGATACAAGGGCGACACACAAATTTTATTGATCAAAGAGTCGTTGCTAGAAGATGAATCAAAACAGAGGAGTTTGAGGGCTTCAAGGTTATGGTAGCAGATGGAATTATACTTACATGTACTAGGAAAATATCTAAATTGAGAGTTCTATTGGGGGAGTTTAAGCTTAGAGATGATTTCTATGTGGTGAGTATAGGAGATGCAGATATGGTTCTTGGTATATAGTGGTTGCGTTCTATTGGTGAGTTCACTGTGAATCTGCAAAACATGGAGATGAAATTTAATTCAAATGGTAAGCAGATTCTTCTTAGGGGAATAACTAGTGGTGGACCACATACATTCTCATTCAAGAGGATGGAGAGGCTTATTAGGCAGGATTAGGTGGAGTGGGAAACGAAATGTATTATTATGCCTATAGATCCTGATACAGGGCAGCCTAAGAGAATATATCACCCTGATGTTGAGAAGTTGATGACTAAACATAAATCAGCCTTTAGAAGCATACCTCCAGGGATACCACTTGATAAAGGGATGGAGCATGTGATAGAGCTCAAGGAGGGTACTAGGGCGGTAATCACTACACCATATAGACACCCTAAGCGCCACAAGGATGAAATAGAAAAAGCAATTAAGGAGTTGATTGAGATGGGAAATATCAGGCCTAGTAAGAGTCCCTTTGCTTCTTCAGTGGTGCTAGCTAAGAAGAAAGATGGAATGATGCATATGTGTATTGATTACAAGGCATTGAATAAGAAAACTATTAAGAACAGGTATACAATCCCTCATATAGATGAGTTAATTGATGAATTGCATGGGGCTTGCTATTTTTCTAAGATTGATTTGAGGTCAAGGTACCACCAGATACGGGTGAGAGAAGAAGATGTGGAGAAAACAACATTTAGATGCCATTACGGGAATTTTGAGTTTTTGGTGATGCCTTTTGGCTTAACCAATGCCCCAACTACTTTCCAGTCTTGTATGAACAAGATATTTCGTAATCAACTTAGGAAGTTTGTGCTTATATTTTTTGATGACATTTTAATTTATAGCAAATCTTGGGATGAACACATGATACATTTAGAGGAAGTGTTGAGAATTTTGGAGGAGGAGTCCCTCTATGCTAAGGAGAGTAAATGTGAATTTGGAATGATTGAGCTTCTCTATTTGGGACACATAATTAGTGTTGATGGTGTTATGGTTGATCTTGAGAAGATCAAAGCGATTATAGATTGGCCTCCACCTACAAATCTCTCATAGCTTAAAGGTTTTTTGGATTATGCAGTTTTTACAGGAGATTTTTTAAGGGCTTCTCACAAAAGGCAACACCTCTTACAAATTTGGCAAAAAAGGGAGCCTTTACTTGGTCAAAAGTAGCACAACAATGTTTTGATCAATTTAAGCAAATCATGAGTACTTGTCCAATTTTGGCCATTCCGGACTTTTCCCAACCTTTTGAGTTGGAATGTGATGCCTCAGGAGAGGGAATCAGAGTTTTTTTGATGCAAAATAAACATCCAATTGCCTTCAAAAGTAGGAAGTTAAGGGGAGTTGAACAAAGTTATTCTAATTATGACAAAGAAATGTTGGCCATTATGCATGCTTTGGCCAAATTCAGGTCTTACTTGATAGGAGGGAGGTTTATAGTCAAAAAGATCACAATAGCCTCAAATACTTCTTGAATCAAAAGAATCTCAACGATAGACAACAGAAATAGGTGAGCAGATTGCAAGCATATGATTTTGACATTGTTTATGTCAAGGGGAAAAAATGTTGTTGCTGATGCATTATCTAGGAGACCTCATTTGTGCTCATTAGTTGAGATTGGTGATGATTGGAGGGACTAATTATAGTAGATTATGCTAAGGATTCTTGGGCCACGAAAATTATTGAAGGAACTATTCAAGATGACAGGTATACAATTTTCAATGGGCTAATTATGTATAAGGGCAAAAAAAATTTGATACCTAATTCTAAGCTTAAAGCCAAAGTTTTGAGAGCTTTTCATGATGCACCTATGGTTGGTCATCCAAGTTTCTTTAAAACATATAGGCAGATTCACGAAAGGCTTTCTTGGAAAGGGTTAAAAAATGAAGTCCTCAAATATATTAGGGAGTGTCCTATATGTCAACAAAATAAGGATGAACACACATTTCCTACTAGGTTGTTGCAACCACTACCCATTCCCAATTAGAAATGGGAGTGTATTGCTATGGATTTTATCACAGGTCTTCCAAAGGTGCAGAGTAAGGATTGTGTGTATGTGGTTGTTGATAGACTCACTAAATTTGCTCATTTTTTTGCTATTTCAGCTACATATACAGCAGTACAGGTGGCTTACCTATTTTTCAAATAAATTTTTAGACTTCATGGGATTCCTCGAAGCATTGTTAGTGACAGAGACAGTAAGTTCTTGAGTCTCTTTTGGTAGGATCTCTTTAGATTGAGTGGAACGAAACTCACACCTAGTACCAGTTACCATCCACAAACTGATGGCCAATTAGAAATTGTTAACAAGTGGGTGGAGGGGTACCTAAGAAATTACATCTCGGGGCAATAGAAAGCTTGGGTGAGGTGGTTACACTTGGCTGAGTATTGTTATAACTCAACCTACCACATGTCAATTCGAATGTCACCTTTCATGGAACTTTATGGTTATGAAGCTCCAAATTTTCTTGATCTACTATTTGGGGATAGCAGGGTGCCTAAGACTAGAGACTTACTATAGGAAAGTCAAGACATCCTGAAATCATTGAAGGAGAATTTGCAGCAAGCTCAGAATCAGCATAAATTATATGTTGATCAACATCGTTCAGAGAGGAGTTTTGAAATTGGTGACATGGTGTATTTAAGATTGCAGCCCTACAGGCAATATTCTCTAAAAAAGAGTGGTTCGAAAAAATTAAAGCCACGATTTTATGGGCCTTTTAGAGTCACAAAGAAGATAGGGGAGGTGTCATATGAATTGGAATTGCCAGCAAACAGCAAATTCCACAATGTGTTTCATGTTTTATGCCTCAAGAAGGCATTAGGTCACAACATAGCTCCATCAATTGAACTACCTCTTTGGGATGAAGAAGGGAAACTCATTTTGATACCTAAAGCTATAATTGATACCAGGGAACACACTCTTTGAAAAAGGATCATCAAGGAATACTTGGTGAAATGGAAGAATCTTCCGGTTGAGGATGCTACTTGGGAAAATGAACAGGTCTTGCAGCACCTTGAACTGAAATTGCTTGGGGACAAGCAATATTGGGGAGGGAGGACTGTAATGTCCCCCCTTTAGCCTATTTAGAATTAAGTATAGTAAATTAATGCTTGATTTATTTTATTAAATTTTATTAAAGCATTAATTTATTAAGACCTTTGGACATAGGATATCTAATGTTGAACTTAAGAGTCCCTGGGTGCACACAATTAAAGAAAGGCCTTTAATCAAGTTCTTTTTTTAAAAAAAGAAGAGAATCCAAGAATATGTTACAAAAGAAGAATTGGTAGTTACGCAAAAATGGGAAAGAAAGGAAAGATGGTTGGTTCGATGGAGGATTATGGAGTATGTAATTTTCTTTGGAAATTGGTCTAAAACTAGGACTCTACAGGGAACGCAAATTTTCTGTGGAGACTTTGGGTTACCTTCAGTGCTAAGAGATGTACCCAGGGTAAGATTTTATCAATCGGTTTAGTTATGATGAGTTGTGCTGAGTAAAGATGACTAAGCTTAATTTCTCAGGAGTTGTTAAAACTAGGCGGGTTGAGTGTTGAGACATTTCTTTACACATGTATTTTTTTATTTTATTTTTAAATAAAGGGGCTTATCAATTCGTTGAGGAGGAGCAGAGACAGATATCACTTATCGGGAGGCAAGTCTTGAAAACGGGAGGAACATATGTTAATGGGAAAGCAAAGAATGCAAGTGGAAATCACGAGAAATTGATTGTGATGTTATTGATGGGATTTGGTCAAAGATTGTGGCTAGAAGTAGTGAGAAATTGATGGGTGTTGCCCAGTTATATTACCAGTAGATACTAGCCGCTAATCTCAATATGTGATCTAGAATTCATGACTCCAAGTCCGGAAATCCCTTGAAGAAAAATTACGTGCATTTAACGGGAATGTATCTTGTTTGAAGCTCTGGTCGTATTCAACAAAACTAACGCATGTGATAAATTTTTGAGTTTATTAGAGTGTTGGGTTGACCATTTCAGGCAGGCTTGGTGAGGTGGATGGTCTTACAGTGAAACGAGATTACAAAGTAAATGAAGATCAATAGGATGCATGGCTTGCACTCAAACAATCCATTTGGGAATGACGTCCAGTAGTTACTTTGTTAATATTTGTGAGACAGGCTCAAGTGTTGTGAATATTGACTGCTTTAGGTGACTCCAGTCTACCACTTTTGAGTGCTCTAAGTGTTTCTAGTATGAAGTAAAGGTCAGAAATAACCTTATTTCATATGCTCTGTATTTGCAGATCCATGTTATCTAGATATATATAATTCCTTCAGGTTAATTATGAATAGAATTTTATAGTTCATTTATGTAATTTTGTTAATTTGTAAGAGAAGTTTATCTCAGAAAACCAAATAAAATACTGCCTTTTCTTAAATAGAAAACTCTAAGACAAAAAAAAAATCAGGTAGCACATTGCATAAATTTATAGAGCATTCAATGTAGAAGCATGGAATGCACATCAAGGCTATCTTGGGCGACCTTTAGCATATATTTTGAGGAGGTAGTTCCCCTGCCCTCAATCTGATCGGATTGTTGCTATCAACTAACTCTAGTTGAGTTAATGTTTGGCCTGAGTCACCTAAGTTATGTCTACAATATAAAGGAAACAATTGTATTCATTACAAGGGTTCTTCCTTTAGGCTCCTCTAAATATTTTCTCTAGCAAACCCTACATCTTTGCACTCTGCAACTATAAAATTGGATTTTACACCTTATGTTAATTAAATTGGTCTATTATCACTATTTCTCTCACATGCTTGTGTATACCTTCGTTTCATTCATGTCTAAGTGAGTGTTTTGGTCATTTAATTGATATTTGGTACTATTTGAAGAGGGAAGAAACACATTTTCTATCTTGGTGTATCACCTCCCCTTTCCCTTTTATGCATTACTTCTATCCATTTTCCCATGTGAGTTGGTTAGAGTAGGGTAGTGGTAGGTTTTCGTGTGTTGGGTTGGACCAACACATCTACACTTTGATCAAAAGAGGAAGTTGGCCTTCTCTGGAGACTTGACCTCAACTTGCAAGGTTCCACACCTTAAGGTCATTTCAATTGTATCATTGGAATGCTAAACCTATGTTTAGCAAGGTGTGATTTCATGTGACAACAGGTATATCATCAAATCATCCTCATATAAAGGAAAATACAAAAAACATGACATGATAGGAAAATAATACATAAAAAATTTAAGAAGACATGGTCTTTTTGTATGATAGAAATTCAAAAATCAAAGAAAGTTAAAAGTGAGATGGTTAGGTCCCTATTACATTGACAAGATACTACAATTTAGGGCAACCAAATTAAGGAGACTAGAGAGTACAAAACTACAATGCTACGTCAATGGGGAAAGATTAAAGCACTATCATCAAAACCCAAAATAATCATATGAAAATTTATAGATTGTATTATATTTTGTAACGATAGTGTACCATAGTAGATACTAACCCTTAACTTAAAAAAGAGTCATAGATAACGACCAAAAAAGTGTAGGAAGACTGAACCTACCTACCACCATAAATGCATTTCCCACCATCACCACTCTATCAAACCCTATCACTACACTTACTAATCCTCACTTGCACACCCATTGACTTGTGAGCTCTCATTTGGTGACCCCAGATTGCTAAACCAAAACCCTAGCTCACTGTTTACTCATTGCTACTAACAATGGCCACTACCATGCTAGTAGACATCTCTCAAAAGCCACACCTAAAATATAAAATATTCCCCTTCAAAGCTATGGAAGTCGATCCCAATGAGGCATTTTCCAAAGTACGTAGATGTAATTTACACAAAGGACATCTGACATTATAAACACACACTATTGAGAGTGATTGAACACACAAAGTTTGAGGAGCTAAGGAAGACACACCTCCAACCAAGAAAAAACTCATGTCTCCCAAAATTCTATAAAATGTGGATGTGTGGAAGGAATTATTGTATTTTTTCCAATAAGAAGGATGGTTATGGATTATATTGAGCATAATTCATGATGAATACATCTACTTATATATTCCCTTCTGCATAATGAAGGAGACATTGCAAGCGGTAATCAACCTAAGTGCAACAAGGGAGATACCATCAAAGAAGGCTATGAAAAATAGTGAAGTTACCAAGCTAATAAGAGCAACATTTGACGGTCAGAGCTTGGATGTGACCAAGATAACTATTCTTGTAGTGTGATACGCAATAATGGGGATTGTGTACAAGATATTATACAAACCGTGAGGATTATGCCACAACAACATCCATACATAGCTTATCGAATGGTGGTGGAAGGAAAACAAAATGATATCTACAAAGTACTATAGGAACAAATCATGGAAAATATCCAAAGGACAAAGAACATGCATTATCAATTCATGTATGACATGATAATCATTTTTTTGACATTTTATTTCATGGATGCCTTACCCATGTTTGGTGGGAAGATATGGGAAAATATGGGAAAATACCAAACTAGTAGCTTCTCAAATTAATGAACATGCTAAACATTTCAAGGATGCTTCATTATACACAATACCTATTGGGGTTTCTTCAAAAACCTCCAAAAAAAAATTTAGGAGAGGGAATGGATTTCATATGATATGATTAAAAAATATATTAAAGATATAGTCTTTTTGGTGGATAAAGACTTCACATTAATGGAAGCAATTGAGCTGAGGGTCTCTTGAATACGGCAACTTCCTTATGAAGTTAACTTAATGATTAAATCAATGCTTATGACTTGACATTGCTAAAACTCCCCAAATATCCCAACATAGAGAGATTCCCCATATATCAAGAGTTTGTGGAAACCTTGGCCAAGAAGAAATCAAAAGAGCATGTGGAGAAAAATAAAGAAAGATACAAGAAAAAATGGGTATTTTCAAAACAACAAACTCTAGCACCAGAGACCTCCACACTAAGGAGGTTTGGAAGGCTACATTTGGGATCTCAAGCACAAAAAATAAAGGAAGAATCTATTCCCCCATCCACAAGAACTCTGACTATTTTGAAACTAGATCAATCTCTACAAGAAGCTTTTGAAACATTATTATAGATGAGATCTGAAAAGAAACGAGCAAGGAGACATAAAGAAGTGAAAAGGAGCATCGTAGAAAGGTCTAGGGAATAGGATTCTGAAGGAGAGGTGGAAAACCAAGGAAGAGAACTTCTTGGAGTAGTGCACAAAGCCCAATCCAATTAGACTCTTCAAAACAATCTAAGAAAGAAGATATTATGGATGTGGACCTTCTCACCGACAACCTCCATAATAAAAACATCTTAAAAAATACTATACAAATGTATTTATAAATGGGGTCAACAAATATGATAGTAATAGAAGAAGATTTTGTAAGATACATAAGAATATTCCTAGATACTTTAGAGAACATCATTGCAACAATCTCCAAGAATTGAGCATTATAACTTAAGAAACAAAGGGAGAAGGATATGGAAGTATATAAACATATAAGAAATCAAGCACTAAATGAGGTTGACCCTAATCTCTCTTCTACACAAAAGGAACAATTGGATCAATTTGAAGCTATAGAGCTCTAGTTGTAGTATAGGTTAGATATATTGATGCAGCCAAATAATGGAAAAAAAGCTCAAATACAGAGGAAAAAGGGAGGTAACTAAAAAGGTATATGAATGGATGAGAAAATAGAAAAAATAAACAAAATTTTTAATAGACATCCTCCGGATAATTGATAGGACAAAAAATCACAGAATCCACCACCTTCTTTAAGAAGATCATCCTCATCCCTTGCAACTTCCCACTATAATCTATTAAATATTTTTTGGCACAATAGAAGAAAATCCAACCAATCCCTACACCGTAGTTGCTACAAATCCCATTTTTAGGGACATAGGTAGACCTAATAAAAATATCCCCTCTTCAGAAATTTCAAATAGGGGACACTTTTCATAATATTGCAAAAAAGGAAGTATTGAGACAACGTGTGGAAAATTTTGAGTAGTTAGAAGATGCCACTACAAAAATACAAAGCATCATTCTAGAGCTCCAAACTAATACTTATCGACCTCTAAATAAACAATTGAAATATGTAGTAGAAGGGGTGAAACAAGAGATGGCTAACCAGACTACCACCATCTAGAACCAAACCGTTGCAAAAATAAACAAAAACAAGATGGAGGAAGGTAGAAAGAAATGCACAACAACCCATACCCAATAGGAGGAACAAATCTAAAAATTCTAACAGACAATTGGAGATGTAAATATTATATATTAATACTGCCTCTAATGGATGACAACAACCAAAATCCTAAAAGATCAAATCTATTAGGTGGAGGAAAAATAGTACAAATGGCTAATAGTTATGATCCACTAGAAGATATGGATGAATCAATTAGAGTACAAATAGAAGCACTACAAACACAACTTCAACAACTTTAAGACCAGAGAGAACACATAAAATCACATATCAAACAAGGGAAGTGATTAAACTCCATTAGGATCATATGATAGTAATACTAGGGGAAGCCAAGAAGGCTACACAAAATATACTAATCCCTAGTAGTATAAATGAAGGAGAAACAACACTAGGAAAAACTCAAGGATATGCATAGTTGCTCAAACATACAACCCCTTAATGGGATGTAATGCTCATACAAATAAAGGCAATTTATTTCCATTTAATTAGTGTCTTGAGGACAAGACACAATTTTGAAAGGGAGGATGATGTTGGCAAGGAAAATAGCAGAGCATGAGGCTAGAACAAAGAATCCAACAAACTATATTGCAAACCACCCTAGTAAGGTCGTGAAGCTCAAGGTCTACAAAGGACATAAAAAAAGAGGCATATTTTGTAAGGGACACGTCCCTATAATATATATATATATATTGATGAATGTTCACACACTTATACTGAGAGGGGGGTGAATCAGTATAGGTCAAAAACTTCTTTCCACAACTTAAATAATCACAACAATATTACTTCAAAACTTAAATATCCATAGAATTATCATACACGAAAGATATAACAAGTAAGCACACACATAAGAGACACAAGATTTTACGTGGAAACCCTTATGGGAGAAAAACACCAAAAAATATTGCTTGTGTTAATCATCTTACAAATTTCATAGGCACCAAACCATTGGAGACTCTAATCCCCACCATTGAACACCAAACCAGCAGAGACACCAATCTCTTTCAATAAGAGGCCCCAACCTCTCGATCTCCTCAAATAGGAGGCTCTAACCTCTACAGGAACAATATAATAATTTTACTTGCATCTTCTTAGATCTGTCCTCTCAACTGCTCACAAATCTGCCATACATCCATCATAAATATGCAATATAGTCTTCAATATTTCTTCTCATAAATCTACCATGATCTTGCTTTATTTTTTCCTTCTCTCAATTTTTTTGTTGTAAATCTACTCACATATGTCTCATAGATCTGCTCAAATAGTTTTTTATTTATGTTCTTCATGTAAATAATATTCCTTGAATTGATTTATTATAAACCTTCTTACAACCTTTTATTTATATCTCCCAAAATGCCTCTTCACCCAAGTGAGGTGACTCCTCCAAAATGGTCAACCCTATTAGCATAAATAATATTTATTTATTTTTAATTTCTTTCCCAAAGTAGGGAACACCACATTAGGGGGTTGACCTCATAAATATTAAAACATTTAATTGTATTTTAATTATCTTCAACACTCCAAAGAGGGTGATCAATATGAGAGTAAGTTTGTTTTATTTTGGGCCACTAATATCACCAACCATCTTTGACATCAATGACAATAATATTTCCAACATGTACATATGGAAAATAAAATTTATTGAAGAAATATATTAATATATAAACATTTGTGCATATTTTATATAGTGTAAGACTAATATAATATATGTTCTATCTAAATGACTTAAGTATCAATTCTACACTAATAACATAAATTGATCCTTCTACTATTGTTGAGTTTGGGGTATAAATACAACACAGAGAATATTTGGGGCTCAAAACTCCAATTTGTGATCCCATATTTTCTAACATGCACCATCACTATATTCAAATATTTGGAGAAATATTTGTTATACTTTTTTATACAATGTAGAATAAGAGATTACCATTATGGACCTCTATAATTCTAAGCAATGTAATGGAGAAATTTTATATTCATTCTTACAAAGATGGAGAGTCCTAGCGAGTTGATTCCCTTGGCCAATACCTAGAAAAGGATTGGTCAATAAACTAAGAAATGAAATTCAACTACAAGTGCATTATGTTACTAAATTTTATGAATTTTTTGAAAAACGCGTGTAAATTAAAAAAGTCCTCGTAGCTAAAGGACTTGTGAAAATCTTTTTTAAGGATCAAAACCAACCTGGCAAACACAATTCATTTAGAAAAATAAACATGTATTTGGTGATGGTGTGACCAAATCAAAACATGCTCAAGTTTTCCAAAAATCTTCTAATATAACAATTCATGCAATACAATCCATCTATGGAATTATGCATTACAAGCCATAACCTTTACCTTTTATCAATACATAAAATTCTCACACTAAAGAGAGAGAGAATCAATGTTGTATGATCCCCAACCTTTTCAATATTATAAAATTTTGGAAGGTTGCTATCACAAAATTAATCATTTCCCCATTATTAATTGTACCTTAAATCTCAAACCTAATCAATCCTCTTTGTACATAGATCCAAACAACATTGCATCCACATCTACAACATCACATCCTAAATCCCACATCAAGATTGTCGACAAAGGTTGTGGACGATATGAGATCCAAGATGCCTTTCATGTAGGAAAACTTCCCCTCTCTCCTTGATCTTTTGGTAGGACTAGTAACAATCTCAAACAAGCAAATATCTTAGTTCAACATGACTCAACTACCTTCACACAACAGGGGTTCCTAAAAATTAAAAGATAGTAGATGTAAGAGGTTTATGGATTTGTGAAGAAGAAAAATTTGTATCCCATTTTGAAAGAATGAGTATAGTATAAGACAATAGAATATGTAAAAATATAAACTAAAAAGGAAAAGGCCTTAGACTTAATGAGAAAATAATTCTAGAATCTATGCATAAATATGAGAATAAAACAAGCTAGGGAAGTTAGGATATGCACCCTATGATGAACAATCTAGCAAGGCCAATTACATATATGAGGTTGTTAAGAATGGTTCTTGTGATATCAAACACATTGAAACAAATTCAATCCATGACCCCTATAATGACCTTGCTACAACCAATCTTTTTTTGACATTGTTATCCTTACCTTAGATCTTAAATACCTTGAGCTTATCAATTACGACCAACAACATTTCATATCATTAGACACATTTGAAAATGAGGAAGATGTTGTAAAATTTATGGAAATTCAAAAAAGCATTAGATTGGGGAATCAAAAGAAAGGTTTTGGGATAAGTATAAACAAATATTTATACTTTGGGGAATAGGAGGAGCTCCTAACACAACATGATGATTAGGGAAGAGAAAGGGAAAACTACTATATCAATATAACATTAGTTAAACATGGAATTAACTAAAATATTACAAATAGGGCATGTTTAGCTATGGTTATTGCTTCATAAAAATTAAGCCACTACATTCCTAGTCATCAAGCTATGCTTATAGCTAAAATTGACCCTCTCAAATATATTTTGTGAAAAGCATACTTAATAGGGAGAATGGCTAAGTGGGTTATATTTCTTGGTGAGTTTCATATTAAGTAAGTTTATTAAAAGTTAACTAAGGGACTAGTAGTGGTATATAAATTGATCAAAATTCCACTTATAGACATCCAACCTTTAAAATATTGAATTTCTAGATGAATCCATTCTTGTTCTTGAAGAATCACTCAAATGGAAGCTCTAATTCAATGGTTCCTTCATCACCCATGGCTCAAGGGTAGGCATCTTATTTCACACACCACAAGGTGACCTCATACTAAAGGCATTTAAAATTGGGTTTCCCTACAACAATAATATTATTGAATACAAATATTTACTTTTAGACCTCAAGCTTGCAATCAAATGGAACATTACACACTTGTCAATTTTTGGTTATTTTTATCTAATTATAAAAAGGGTTAGTGATGAATATAAAAATAAGGATGTTAAACTCATCCAGTACAAGAGAATGATTGAAATCTTCAAGGAATATTTTACATATATTCAATTTGAATAAATACCTTGTATGATTAATAGAGCAGTTGATGCAATGGAAACCATTGATTCTCTCCTTAACGTGCACACTGACATTCTAGAATATTAATTCTAGGTTGAACAATTCTTGAATCCAACACACGAAATCCTTTAATTATAAATCATATGTGACATTACTAGTCCCAACTCCCCATGGTATCAAAAAATTCATACTTACCTCCAAACTCAAGCCCTTCCATCAAACCTTTCATTTAACCAAGGTAAATCCTTCATTTAGTGCACATCTCATTTTACCCTCCTTGATGGCATACTTTGTTGAACAATATTTAGCATCCCCCTTCTGGGTTTGTGACATGGACTAACCACCTCCCGTGGATCCATTAACTCTAGCATTTGTATCAAAAATCAATGGGTCAACCTTTTGGTTTAATGACAAGTGTGGACCAACAAAAAGTATCAGAGCCAAAGGTGTCAAGTTTGAATCCCCTCAGGTAACACTAAGGGAGGGATTGTTGAACAATATTTAGTGTCCCCCTTTGGGGTTTGTGACATGGACTAACTGCCTCCCATGGATCTATAATGTCCCCAATTTTGCGAGCATCAGAGTTCAGTGGATTTAGCCTATTATGCGACCCTCGTAGGCTGATAGGATGGATAGAGGGTCTTGATGGAGCTTGGCTTGGCTTCAGTTGTCAGATTGTTATCAGTTGGTTTTCGTTTGGGCTCGTTCGGACACTATTTGCTTGGATTGCTATTTTTAGCAATTTTTAGCACTCAGCGGAGCACCCCTGCTATTTTTAGCAGTATGGTCTGGTCACGTGCAGAATCACTTCCTTCTTCGTCAGCTTCAGACGGTTCGTGCATCGGGCATATATTGAGAGAGATATTAATATTTAATTGATTTAATTAAATATTAATTATTTGGGAGCTTATGTTATAAAGTTATAATATTTTAAATATTATAACTTAAGTGATTTTTGCTGAAGGGGTCGCCCATCATTGAAGGGGCCACTTTAATTATATTTTATAATTAAAAGTGCTTTCGAAAACTATTGAAAAATTAAAAAGAAAAGTTCGAATTTATTTAAATAAAACCTAATTGAGAAAATTCGAACTCTTGAGGAGATATAAGGGTTTCACTGGGATTTGAGCTCATTATGTTATGAAATTGATTTTTGGATCAAGTCTTCTTTCGGAGAATGAAGCCGAGGGTTTCAGTTGTCTACAGGCATTGGAGAACGAGCCATCTTCAGTGTTGCAGTTCAGAGGCTGTGAAATATCAGCTGATCTATTGCATTCAGAGAGATATCTTCATTCAGGAGTTATCACAGAACGTTCACAGAGTTTTCTTTCAACTTGCTGCGATAATCAGGTTTTCATCAAAATATCGTTGCCTTTTTAGTTGCATGTTATCAGATCTTATTTGTAATCATTTCAGAAGATTAATAAATAGTATGGCATCAGGGGATTCAGTAGATTCTATCATTTTCAGAGTTGTATTATTTTATTTAAATTTATATGCAATTTCTCTCAAATCGTACTTCAATGGTTTATTCAATAAAAACGTTCAAAAATTAGCAAAACAGACAGTTTCAGAAAAAATAGGGAGAACAGGGGTTTCTATAGGATCCATTAACTTTGAAATTTGTATTAGAAATTAATGGTTGACCTTTTGGTTTAATGACAAGCATGGGCCAATGTACTTTACCATCAAGTTTATGTAATGCAATCATGGTAGGAGGGTCTAATGAAGGACTACATGCAACCTTGCAACTAATGGAACAAACCCAAAAAGCCTAAAAATCACAACATAACACTAAATATTAATTGGGAAAACTCTCAAAGGGGGAAAAACCTAGCCTTCATTTATTTCATTAAATTCACAGACAAGTTGCAATCAACTAATAGGGCATATATATCAAGTTGTAGCCCTACAATATTATCTAATACTAAGTTAACCTCATACTCTCCTCCACTCCATTCTCCTCATTACTATGGGGTACACACACAAATTTGTGTCACACTTTTATAAAAGACTCGACCAACACCTGTCCAAATTTCTAACTTGATCACTAAAAGTATATGTTTTGATTTTTGAAATGATGTAAACTAATATTTTTTTGTTTTTAGTGTACTTTATGTTTGTATTTTTTAAAATTAAAAAATTATTTGAATATGTTTTTTTATAAAATTGACACTATAATTTAGTTGTTGATAAAATGTTGAAAAATGAAGTTAAATGGGACCTCACTCTTTATATAGTATTTTTTTCCCTTCAATTATTTTTTATGTGTATTTATAGGTTAAAAATTTAGCGCATGCATTTATTTTTTCCCAATTTTGATAAATACATTTTTTAAATAAATATTAAAACATGCATGTATTGAAAACACAACTACTCTCATGGGATGCCACCTTTTGCCTTGACTATTTATTCAAAAAAGAAAAAAATATATCATCTTGACATAGATCTATTATCTAGTGCACCATATATTTTTAAAATTTTTAAAAATAAATTTAGTATTTTTCTTGATAAGATAATCAATCTTATATTTTGATGTTGATAATCTAGTTTTAGTAAAAGTAAAATATAAAAATATAGAAACTAATTAAAATATTAAAAAATATATATATATTTGAAAACTACACATAGATCTACAAAAAGGGTATTTTTATATTTTTTTTAAAAATATTATTTACTTGAGTAGGAGTTGTTGAAACATTAAGTTTTTTGAATAATTTTATCTTTTTGGTAAATTGGCCTCAAAGTGTTGCTACAAATGCATTTAGTGAACACTTTTATTTGGAATTATAAAAGTTGTCATCATATCTAACTTAACTACAAGGAATCTAGCTAGATCATGTATTTGACTAAAATTGATTTTAGTTATAAATACTTAAATCCGCTTATGCTGATAAGTATGTTGAAAGTGACACAACTTTGTACTTTTACCCTATTTACAAACCTCCAGCTTGGTTAAAATGTATCCTATCTCATTTTGATGATCTTTAAAAAATATGGAACCCTATATATATCATTCTCCAACCTTTAAAATGATCTATGTTGGCCACAAGGTGGTGCAAGGTTCAATACTCCATGAAATGTGAAGTTGCCTAATGAGGGCTAATTCTTTGAACATACTACAAACAAAAAAAATCAATTCATGTGGTTCCCAATACTAATTACCTTGGGGATCCAATAATTCTTCCTATATCTTCCTTGATTTTTGCAAACTCTAAATTATCTTATGTTAAGAGATTCTATAGTGGTGATAATCTACCATTTTGATACAAGTTCACAAAACTAAATAAGTATCTAAGTACATCCAATTTTGCTAAAACGTGGATAAGATCTCCAAATACTTATCTTGAATATTCCACCAAAGTTACAAGGGTTAACTATGAAATACAATAAAATGTGATGGCATCTTCTACAATTGACTATTGAATCAAATTTGAATAACTAAGTAAATATTGGCAATGTTGGATTGCTTTGTTCCCCTAAGGATGGTCCTACATCATTATGATGACAACTTGTTATGATGTTTAGATTCATAGGATGCAAACTTAACTATCAAAGAAGTTAATGATGGCATTTGCAAAGCACATACTAGTTATATGGTGATATCCAATAGATTGTTGAGATCAAGACATTATTGGCCCAACATAGAACATGATGCATGTCAATATGTCAAAAACATGGAGACCTAATCCATTCACCTTCTCAAGATCTCCAATTTATCACCACTCTATGCCCCTTTTCTACATGGGTCCTTGATCTCATTGGAAAGATAAATCTTTTATCATCATACCATTGAGTAATTCACTAAGTGGGTCAAATTTTTTCCCCTCTCCTACTACATTATCCAACAAATTTCTAAATTATTTGTACATCAAATAATTTTCCACTATGGTACCCCCTATGTAATTAGAACTAATAATGGAAAATCCTTTAAAAAACATGATTTGTGAGATCTCTATGACCAATTCCACATCAAAAATAAGTAGTCCACTCCCCATTAGCCATAAAGTAATAACAAAGCTGAGGTTTCTAATAAAACCCTACTCAAAATCCTTATTAAAATTGTCAATGACAATAGTCATGACTAGCACCTCCAACTCAACCCTACCCCGTGGGCCTATTGCATGAGAATTCACACCCCCATGGGGGCCACCCCATACTCATTTTTTACTCTAAAGCCATCTTTCCAATTGAGATCGAGTTACCTTCCTTGCATATCTCTTTGTGTGACCTCATCACAAATGAAGAGTAGTGCCATGACTATGCATGTACTAGAGCTTCTGGATAAACACCAACCCAACTTATAGAGCATACCAAAATTAGATATGTTGTAGGTACAAAAAGTATATTAAAACTAGAGAGTTTTAAGTTGGTAATCTCGTGCTTAAAGAAAACTAGAAGAATCCAAATAAAGACCATGAGAATAAGGAGAAACTTGAACCAAATTATATGGATACCCATATCATCATTAAAAAATATGATTAAGAGCATAAAAACTAGAGACACCTAAATGTTAAGAGTTGGAGGAGCCCATGAACATTGTACACCTCGAGCGGTCCCTGCCTAATTTAGCAACATTAGTCTCATAAAACTATCCAAATAAATAAAATCAAGAAGTAAAGGGAAATCACCTCTAAAAAAACCATGTGTATGATGCCTCGGGCAAGTACCATGATGAAAACCCACTTGTGGGTATCATGTGTAAGCACTATACCATAATCATCCTTTCTACTTGAGGGAAAGTTACGTATAGTTCACCCCAATTTATTCCATATAGTTTCACTAACATATTTTTAGCATTCATCCACCCATATTGTCTTTTTCCTTTGGAAAATATTTATCTTATGTATGGACTCGTGCTTTGATAAGTACAATGATTATCCTTGATAAGAACACATGACAACATGAGATATCCTTTATTATCTCCAGTGACCATAAAACACAAAAAAATGCATCCCTAAACACCTCACCATATATTGCATTTTAGGAAAAGATCCCTTGATGTATACACAAAATCACTCACTTGCATAAGTTCTTGCCTTCCCCTCTTGATGAAATCCTTGTTCAAAGCTACACCTGTAATCACGTAGGATATCTCACTCCTAAAAACTTACATCACTATTCACTATTTCAACAATCTATAACTTGGTTTTCAACTTGATGAGAGACATATCTTTGTGTTTATTCTTGTTTGTTCGAGTCTTGTTTAATTTTTATGTGTTTTCATTTTTAACCCACGACATACTCTTCCAAGATCATTATGGTCCATTATATCATGTTGTGTCTTGATGTATGTTTGTTGGAGAATGTTTAATATTTATTTTTTTGCATGCATGTATAAGTCAATCCTTCATACATATGATAAAATATCATCAAGGTTCCTTATACCTTGATGCATACCATCATATACTATAGAAAATTTAGGTTGCTCAACACATTTGAAAATTTATTCAAAATCATTGGCATGTACAAATCTACAACTCCCACAACCTTTCCCTAACCAACCAACACCTCCTCTCCATTTTTTTCAACTCTCCTATCACTTTCCATCTTGGCCTAACCTCTTTTGCTCTTATTTTTCCTTTCAAGAATCCATCCAAAATATCTACTCCTACATGCCCTCTCAAGGGGGCATCCCTCTATCATTCTTAAATATTTGGGGCATCTTAAATTTAAACATTAGTTAATCAATGCAACCTAATCAGTCAATAGAACCTAAGTAAAAAATCCTAAGCATAATTTTTTACCATCACCATCCCACCGTAGTGGTCATGATTAATTTTTCTTCAAAGGACTAGTACCCCTCTTAGTCTCAATGACACTTCAAAGAGGGGCAAAATGTAGATACATAAAATCATCCTAACATCATTCTGTACTAATCTTTCATCATCATCAATTAATTAAATATATTATTTAATTAATTTAACCTACTATTAATTAATTAAATAATTACATTATTTAATTAATCTAGTTCATCACCAACTCATTAAAAAAATATTATTTAATTGTTTAACTCAATGCCATATTTAATTAAATAATCTTACTATTTAATTACATCAATTTCTACTTCACATTTAATTACTATAATTACCACCTCTCATGAATAATTATATTAAACAATATTTTTTTAATTTTATTTACCTATATTCCCTCCATTTTTAAAAATATACACTCCCTATCAATTTTTATGGTTATAACAAATTACTATTTTTAATAAATGCAATCTTAGCCATTCATCTTAAATAAATAAATCCAAAGCCTCCATTTTCCCTTGATCCTAGGAAAGTATTCTCATTCAATCTCCACCATTTCATCCTAAAATCGTGGTTGTCCATCCTCCCTACCAAAAATTGATAAATTGGGACATTATCTTATGCAAATCAATCAACCCACTTCAATAGGTACATTATGTACAAATATTTTGTACGAGTCATTTGAGCAAATACACCACAATCTATAGTCTTTTCATTGATCTCGACCTCATAACCAACAAAGTTTACATTTGATAACAATTGCATCATTTTGAATCTCCATTTGAAACTCAACCTTGAGGTTCATATGCTAAACTTGAGTTAGGAAGTTGATTTTATGTTTATTTCCTTTTGTTTTTAGTTTTAAATTTTACTTGCTTACACTAGCATCATGATGAGAGTTCACCATACAAAGATAGAGAACACTCACAAATTGTATAGATAATCTAGTTAATATAATAACCAAGGAAGAACATGATTAGGGACCTAATTCATCACCCAAGATTAATCTGCTCATGTGGCTAGAAATGTTAATTTTGTGACATTGATAAATAAACTTCTCAATTAATCTTATGACATTAAAAATATATGAAGATAAATTGGAGATTGATAAAGAGGTGGAAAGTGGTTAAGTATTGAATGATGAATTAGATGCAAATTTGATTCTTGGAGGGCTTATGTTTTGAAATCAATATTGTCAAATGGATTGTATGAGCTTGCAAATGTGATTATAAAGAATTTGATTGACATGTTGTACAAGAAATCTATTTTTAAACGTTAAGCAATGAAATGTCCAAGGAATTGAGTTTTTGTTTATATGGTGAATGTGAGTAGCCCTGTGCGAGTTTCTATCTTGTGAAATGTGGTGTGTAGGAAATACACGCTTCAAATGTATGATATGTTGTGAACATCCTATGAATTATTTGGTATTAGAGCCAAGAGCTGACAATCATGCTAATATTCATAATCAAAACACAAAATTATGTGATGGGATGTAGGTAATACCATTAAGAACGACTAGCCATTATATACTAACATTGCAAACCAAGTGGCTCCATTAACAAGGGGATATAGCTCAATACTTGTCAAAGGAAGATATGATTGCTAAGGATTTCTCCTTGCTAAAACAACAATATATCACCACAAACTCCCCAAGTTTCCATTACCCTACCTAACCTCACACATGTTGAAGAAAGAAACTCCCAACAAAGTACACATGCATTCAAAATACACAATTATGACTCTCCACCATACTTCAAATTTATACTCATTCTTTAATTGGATACTTAGTATCACATGTTCAAGGATCTACAACCATAGACTTGTTCCTAATCCTCATATTTGTCCCTACACACATGAATTCCTAATTTCAAGACAAATACTAGAATACTAGACTATGATTTGCTATTTTTAATCTTAAAATATGTCAATTCAAATTTACATTAAATTTAATGCCATCTTTAATTAAAAAATTAAATACTACATTTCCATATTTAATAACTATTCCAAAGTATCAATCTTAGTTAAATAATTAATTAATTTAGGTAAATTATACTTATATGCGTTTTATTGGTTTAGCGTAGACTAAGCTCAAGGAAAGTTTATTTTACTTAGGGGAGAGGACCCCTGAGCATGTTTCAATAGTTGTGATAGTAGTTGCTTATATAATGCCCAATATTTTTATCAATATTGGACCAATAGTTGTGACTTTAAAGTTGTTAGTGTTGATGATGACTATCCATAACTAAACAAAATGTATTCATTTGATCTAAAAGGAAACCAATCATGTGATTCCACATTAGCACTCAATAAAAGATGCTGTGAATGCACACGTATTGGTCTCACTCTTTTTTTGGGTCTTTTTGGACAGGTTGACAAAAAGCACGCTGATGTGGCTTCTTATTTGATGATGTGACCTTGAAACCTTAACTATAAGCAGAGGACTTGCCAAATAAGCTGCTGTAAAAAACTGGGAGTGAATTGAATTTTCCAAGGGTGCCACAACTAGTGGGTCCTCTCCCCTAATTGTATAATCATAAACCACGACATAAACTAATTAAAAAACTGATGTAAAGAATTCAAAAGATTCTTTCCCGTTTGGAAATTTGTGCGACTTCAAGGGGTTTTATCCCTGGCAATTTCACGTTAATATTTTGAATCTTTCGTAGGGTCCACTCTTATCCGTTTTTCTGGTGGCAAATTGTGGATTGCACCATCTGGCACCTTTGAACAAATATCTTCACACACTGAAAATGAATCCATTTAACCAAACCAAACCTACCAGAGGATTTGTATATCTTGCACCGAGAAATATTAGTATCCCATCTCTTCTTGGGCTTATGTTCTGGCACTGATTAAGCGGTATGGGTATTCCACTAACAGTGGCAGAAGAAAATTCATCTTCGTCCTCCCCATTATATCCCTCATCTAATTGTGAAAATGGTAATGGCAGCAACAATAACACTAACAGAGTGAGTTACTTATTTGTATATGGAGACTCAAGGCCAGATGCCCCCGGAAGTACACAAAACCAGCTGGGTTTGCCGAATAAGAGGGCATGGCTTCTGGGCAGTCGTTTATATTCATTTAATGTATGTACAGCCAGGGTAAACTCTACTGCTTTTGAAATCGTAGAAATATTTAATGTGTTTTTTCAGAAGAATATTTGAGTGGTTGTTTAGGGCATTAAGTAGATTTCAGAAACCAGAAGAAATAATGCTTATTTCTAGATTTTAATCTTCAAGTATGTGTGTCCGTTTCGTGTGATGGGATTCTCTGGAGAGCAACAATTAGAAAAAATTATGGGCTATTTTAATCCAGTGACTTTTTAAAAATGGGCTTTATTAAATTAGATTGGCAAATTCAGGAAATCGAGATGACCTTAGCAAAGTTTCTTATAGTTATTATATAAACCAAAACTTACAAGTGCATGAGCTTGTATTTCTTACCTTGAAATTGAATGAATGGCCATTATTTCATAATCGTACAACTTCCACCCCGTAAAATTGTGTTTGGTTTGTCACCATTGTGAGAAGAAACCCCACTTCCAAACAACTAGATCAAATTCAGTCTTGTCTCAGAGGAATTTGGGATTGAGCATATTTGTTGAATGCAATTGAGTATGTCCAGAAAAGCTCACCACACATCATGGAGACCCTCGTTACATCCTCACCATTTTGATTGATGTCTGGTGCTCTGAACACATTGCTGATCCATTAAGTCTGGGAAAAGAGGCTGTGACTCAGGTGGTTGTTTGAATTCTATGGTCGGAGCTAATATTAGACACAACCTTCAATTCAATCATGGTCAGTTTGGTCTAACATCAGATATAGTGTCAGCAATGATACTGATGCCCAATGATGGAAGTGCTAGTTGTTGTAGTCGACAAACACCCTCCACCACACATGCTTCCTCTTGAGAGAAACAAATCCTGACTATGACACAACCATTACTATCTGACACCAGTTCTTCAGTAACTACCAGAAGAGTGAACCACCACACGTGGAGGACAAACTGTTTCATCTTCCATTATAATTCCTCCATCCTCGACATCTTATATACAGATATATACGTTTGTATTGGAAGTGAATAAGCCTTCAGAAATCTCTTCTTAAAGATTGCCATGCATACAAATTATTTTAGAGACCTATATCTTGCTCTCAGTATTTGAATGAATCACTGTTCTTTCCAAGTTTTGATTTCTTCATAGACCATAACATATTGCATCAGGTAATCTAGTGTGTTGTCCCAAATCACTGCTGGGTTCCAGGATGGTTGTTTAGTTGTTCAACAATTTGGATATAAAAGGAGTGGTATTTCAAAGTAACTTCCTACTTGAAGAGTGTGATCCCATGGGATCAGTGTGAAGCAAAAATAAAAATCTGTAGGGCAAAAGAGATAACACAGGCATAATGATTTCGGGTGTTAAACAACTATATCCTTTATGATTGGTTCTCTTGAGAAAAGTGTGTCCCCGTAGAAAGCTAGTCACTTATGCTGTATGCCTGCTGTTGGATCATTGGAGTGAACCCATTTTTACCAAGTGGGATAGATATTGACCTGAAGAGAGGCAAAATACCTACTTTCTAACAGAGTTCTTTCTGTAGTAGTAAATCAATTGCTAAATACCCAACTATCACTTGCAGGCTTGTAGCTCATATGCTAAAAGGGTAAAAGAGATCAGGCCTAGAAAGTAAATAAGACCAATTCTACCAGTAATTATACGTGTCTTCAGAGATATTTATTGTTGTTGTTTCATAGAGTTCAAGTTGAAGTTGGATGTATGATTGTTATAAAATTTAAATAGTAACATTTTTGGTATTTTGAGAGTCAAATACACCTTATTTTGCTATAAGATAAATTAAAATGAAATAAGCAACGTAAGCACTTGAAACAGTAGTTCCAAGCAATCTTAATTACACTCTTATAAAATTTTGTAATCTTATGATGGTTGTGTAGAGCTGTTTGCCACTCCTCTGCTCATATTCTTCTTGCAGTCTCTACTCTTTAGCTATCAAGACCATGTCTGACCAGTATTATACCATCGCATGGTAATTCTTTCATCATCCCCAACTTGTTTTGTGATACATGCTTTCTACACAATTTATTATGTTCAATCCATTGATTACAAGATCATAAAGGATATGTAACTTTTGAATGGCACATTTTATTTTCTTGTAGCATTATGCTTCAAAGAGTGTGGAGACGAATTATGATAAGATGAAAGTCCATTTGACAATTAGAAATGTAAAGGAAAGTTTTTACCTGAAGACACATAAGAGGTAAAAAATGAAGTTGCTTCTCCTTGAGATTTGTAGTTATTTGAGGAATCCTTTGGTTCATATCTGTGACCTGTCTCATGATTTGTTCACCACCATACATTCAATCAGTATAAAATTTGTTCATAGAATATCTATGGCATCAACAAATATTACAAGATTTCCAGTAGAAAATTAATCAGACATAGGAGCTAAAGTCAAGACAAGAAGAATCAGAGTTTTGAGAGATAGGACTCACTTTAAATTTTAATTGTTAAAAACCTGTTGTTGAATTCTAGAGAGTGTCACAAGAGACAAGGAAAGGGGTCCATGCCATTAGTTTAGCACCGGCTGCTGTTATGATGACAATATTGGTCAAAAGCATTTATCAGACATAAATTCTATACAGTATAAACATCCTTGATAAACAATCGAATTTTCCATCATAAATATTATTTTGTGTTGGCAGAAATGAACTACATAGATTAGGTGTTCATTTTCATGATTTCATCATTTTCAGGATAACCAATTTCACTTGTGAAGAGAAACTTTCTTCTTGAGAAGAGGAAAGTTGACATTTGTGACATATCCTGTTGTATTTATTATACTTGTACCTACTCATAAATGAATTTGGGAACCGACCAAATGATTCTAGATGAGCCTGGCCTGTTTGTTAAGCCTATTGTTGCAATTCTTATTATCATGTGAGGTTGTTATTAGGTTGACATCATCTGCCCTTGTGGATGTAGTTGTAAAAGAAGATAAATATAATAAAATCATTTAAGCCCAAAATACTGTTTAGAAAGATAATTCTTCATCTATTAATCATATTTTGCTTAGTTGCATGTTTTGGTACATCAATGGACAAACAATGACCAAGTCAGATAATATATATGTGACTCGGAGAGGATATTTTAGCATGTGGTCATTATGATTATTATAATGGTATATGATATTTTATGATTAAACAAAGGATGTATTGGGATGAGTATATGCAAGTGTTTACCTAAGTACAGATATGGTGTACTTGGCACGCATTTTTAAAATTTGGCTATGTGGATGTATCGGTTCTTGGTATGCTTGCAAGCACTAGTTCAAAATCAGTCTGCATCTGAAGTGTTCTTTCTCTGTAATTTGGTAGTAGGTATGGATTTGGGACAGTCGTGATCCTGTCTTGGTCGCTTTTCGGATGTACCATAGATATTTGGATGATACACTCAATTTAAGAATCTTCTCTTTTCAATTTTGGGGTAAAGTTTTATGTTGTAGAAGGTGGTTTTATGTAGTGTTTAGCTTGAAGGAGTGTTTAAACTTATGCTGTGGGCAACTTGATGCAATGTTTTTGTGTTGTGAGCAGCTTAATGGAAGGTTGTCTCTTGTAGAACAGTAGGGTTAGGGTGTTTGGAAGGGAGACTTTGTTTCTTTTGGCTCCTAGGAAAATATTCTAATTGGAAGACACCATTATGAGAGCATAAGAATGTTTTTATTGGAAGATTACAAAGGAGCACAAAACTAGTAAAATGCATCAGAATGTTTTTATTGGAAGATTACAAAGGAGCACAAAACTAGTAAAATGCAATAGTTATTCCTGACTCAAAGCACCTTTGTTGGGAGGTATAGGTTAAGGTGTATACATTTTCTCTAGCATGTGAGATAATCCCCTTTTGCCAAAAGAAAGAAGACAAAATGATCCCCTCCATTCCTGGATATCATAATGATGTTTGAGGTTAAACTCAAAATATTATTGGTTTGTAAACTTCCAATTTTCTATCCAAACAAACTCTCTAAAGATTCATAATGTAGCTACCATTATGTCCATATAGGAAAATGACCTTGGGGTTAAATACATGATTCTGTTGGCCACTCATATTATGCAAGTGATTTATCGTTCAATGTAGCATGTTGTTCTATTTTGTTGATATTATACATGCTATGGTTTAGAGAATAAAAGAATACAAGCACCTTGGCATATGAGAAATTATCACCTTGTGGGAAATGAGAAAGGAAATGTCAAACAATTCCCTGAGACAATCAGATGTGAGTGGGAAAACAAGGAATACTCAATCATTATGGATGGATGGAAAGAGACAAGGGTATCTTTATTGATTAAGTTTGTTTCCTTTCCTTAAAGGTTGTATTTAATGAGGTCTATTCATTGTACTTATAGGGAAAATGCCACATTTTAATCAAATTGCCAGGAAATAGAGTAATGGCCTTACAAGGTATCAATACTACATGCACATGTCGACTAAATTGCAGTGGAATAAATAGAACATCCACACTGCAATCCAAATAAAACCAAACATGAAAGAAATATATATCTATAAATAGGAAAGTAAAGTACTGAAAATGAAATCTATTTTACTAACAAGAAATAAAACCTTTGGCTGTGCTGGCAAGGGGATCCTCCTCCTAAAAATCCCAAATCATGTATTTTTCGAGCAGAAGGGTCAGCCCTCTTCATGCATACAAGTATGGAAAGAATTGCTCTGTGTATTTATTGAATTCAACAGACTTGTAGAATAGTGAATCAGATTTCTTTTCCTAGCCAGCCAAACAGCCAAAATTCCTCCTCTCGTTGACATCTTTATACTGTGAAAGAAAAATGGGGAGGCAGGTGAGTGAGCAACTGCTTTAATAGTTATTCCATTGACGACTATTTAAGAATGAAACAAATACATCATAGTAATGTACAAGAATAATCAAAGTAGGTCAACAGGATAACCAATAACATTAACTTGTGGGAGTCAAAAGGAACATTAACCATAAAGAAACAAAAGTCTACAAGCTACAAGCTAAGAGCACACAAAGAGATGCTAAAAAACAAAGGTGGCTGAACCCTAAACTTGGTAGTACATAAAATGTTTTGTAAATAATTATGAGATAGCAAGGCCTATCACCAGAGAAGAAGATATGGCTTATAGAGATCTGAATAGGAGTGAAGGTTGGCTTTAATCTATATCAAACGAAGGATCAACATCCCCATCAATCACCATAAAAGTACCAATACAAGATCTGATAATGTCCATAAAATAATATCTTGGAAAAGTGGATCTTGCTGGCCAATCCTGGGGGGCGCAAAGAATATCTCCTGGAAACTCTCCTAACATTCTGTTACATTCATTGAGCACATTATATTCATGACATGTCCTATGTATTGTGTTTAACATTGGAAACAGAGGTGTGGGATAATGACGTAATGATATGAACTCTGCAACTAAAAGATACAATCTATCATATTTGTTTTCCTCTTCTATTCAACATCCACACAACAAAAGTTGCCCCTCAACCCTTATGTAACTCTGCTTTAAATCTGGAAATGCTGGACTTTATATTGGCAGTCCTTAACCTAAATCTTTAGCATGATGGGTGGGATTGTTGATGTATCCACTCATAAAGAAATTAGTGTATCCTTTAAACCTTTGCCAAACATAAATGTGCTGGTCTGACTGAAACATGGGAGCCAAATGTTTCTTAGATCTGGTTCAAAAGCCACACATCTTGATCTGATGTCCTAGTAATGAGTATCATGTTCTACCTCTCACAGATAGAAAAGATTCATATGTTGTTTTAGTAGTCTTATGATTTATCTACACAAATGCCAGTAGTGTTGCAACTTGATCTTTCCGATACTCAAACCTGCAACCCATTGATCATGGCTTTCTAGTATTTCAATAAATTAAGAGAGAAGCACATAGCAGCAACACTAAGATTAGTTTGACCATCCATTTTCTTAGATTCATTATTAACACATAAGCACAAGAAAGGAAAATGAAATGGAAATCATGAAAAGATGGAGAACATGGATCTTATTAAATGCCCACAAAAGCATGATAGGGAATGGATTATATTTGTTTAAGAAACAAATAAAATTAAGCTTGTAGCAAAATAGGATTATCTAGTCATCCATAAAACATAGACTCTATAGCACATTCTAGCATAGATAGCTAGATTCTAGAATGCCCTTTCATGTCTTCTTGCCAATGGTAACAATCATGGAATTCTGTCACCAGCAGTTTTGAGGATCTCTGGATGCGTTCATTTCTTGGGTAAATAGGGCAGCCTCACTGAAAATATTGTTTCCAAGAATGCCTTATCGGGTATGACTGTCTCTCATGGCCTAAGTTTAACCCTGATGCACCCCTGAAGTGTGGTCTTTGTTCAAAGATCTCATATTTTTCTGCTTTCAATCCAAAGTGAATCAGGACAAAAACCTTTCCAAGAAAAGAAACTTTATTGATCTTTTTTTTAGTCAATTCTTCTCAATCCAACTTTCTAGCTTACATCAATCTGGGCCCAAAACCCAAAAAATACCCAGTAAGAGCTCTCTCTTAAAAGGTTTGGATTGTGTCTGAAAGAGCAGAGCTTATAGTTTTCATGTTGATTATCTTTTCCTCACATAGAACACAGATCTATCGTTTCTGATCCCTTAAGTGAGGGATTGTCCTTCATTAGCGCATACCTTCTACTTGCTCCCAAGCCTCTACCACCCTTGTCTAGGAATCATGGTTATAAGTACTCATGGTGGAAATGTCCTTATGCACCTCATTTAGAGGGAATATGATATGGACAGAAAAATTAATGGTCAAATATCATTTTAAAATTCTCTCTAAATTTTGGATTTAACTAAAATCAAATTCAGTCTTTAATTCTCATATAGGTGGATTTGACTTAATAGATTTTGGGCGATTTTGATGTGTTCCAGGACTTAGATATCCAAGATTAATGAACATATGCCTTTTAGAAAGATTTGCATTTTTTGCTTTTTTTTTTTGTTTCAGAAAATGCATCTTATATACTTTATTGCACAAGAAGAATATATCAGTTGATTGTTGAACAACAGGATCACAAGGGAAAGCTCTCCTCATAAAAGCAAGGAAAGAAGCCACCTGAGATTGAGTCCCAACGGGGAAAGAATTTACAATTTTACATCTTTTCAGAACAACTAAAATTTTCTTTAATGAGGAAAAGCTAATCTTGCTTAAAGAGTCTCAGTTTCCATAAGCTTACTAGGAATTATCCTCCTCAAATACTGCATTACATCACGTCTTTTACAGAAAGCAAATGGTGGATAATCGAATTGCATGTGCTAGGTTTTCACAGCTGTCTCTATTCTTGGTGAGGCCCAAATATTTTAGAGAAAATTAGGAGAATAACAGAGTTGATTGCAATCCTTTAAATTTTTGAGAACAAAGTAGAAAGCAATTTTAAATTTTATAAGCAAGAGAGAAAGACTGCAAGGAAGCAAATGGCAATAAAAGCTGCCACAGGCTTTGTTCATTTAATAGTATCCAATTCATAGCAGCATAAATCGTTTGGGGAATAAATCGGCAAACCAAAAGTTCAGGATTTTTTGAAAAAATCGGGAAAAAATCGGATTTACAAAAAAATGCAAAAAATTGAAGAAAAACAGTCAGAAAGTAATTTTTTTAAAAATTTAATGGCATTTCCATAGCATAGAGACATTGAGAGCAAATAAAATATAGAGTTCAATCCATGAATTATAGAAAATAGATTTTCGTTGGTTATACTCATATCGCTGATTAGTGATTACATTGCACAAAACATACTAGAACTGCATAAATATCATATGGTAACAGTTGTCAAAATGTCTATTACAATATAGTTTGTGACTTTGTACAAAGTAAACCTATAAACTAAGTACAAAGTTCCAAAAAAATCAATTGTAGCAAATGACATGCTAGAGGGCAGAAGCTCCCGCTCCCAATGTTGAAGCTGCTAGGTGACCGGTTGCCCGCCGAGCTTCTTCAAGTATATCAGCAGACACATTGGCCTCCGCCATGATATCTACATCTTCAAGCCCAAGAGAATAGTCAAATTCAACATCCTCAAGAACATGATCATCCTCAAGAACATCATCATCAGCTGCAGCAATCCACTCAGACTCAAGATCAATCTCGTCGAGTTCAATTGGGGCATCTTCCTCAATAGTTCCTGTTTTTGTCCATGTAGAAATTAGTCTTTGCTCTACAAGTGACATACACAATGACAACAATTGAAATTGATTGCAAGCGTATTAAAAGTCTCACCTTGAGCTTTCTTTAGCTTCAGGCGGAGGTTGTGGTGAACAAACTCCAAGTCATTCATCCGTTTTTGTGTTAAGCGGTTGCGTTTCTTGGAATGTATGTGTTCAAAAACACTCCAATTACGCTCACAAGCGGATGAGCTGCATGGCTGGGTCAAAATGCGTATTGCCATCCACCTTAGATTTTTGCATTCGTGGCCAAAAAAATCCCACCATTGAGCTGAAAGTTCAAAGAACATTATATGGAGATGAGTATCATGTAAGAATATCTTAAAATCTAAGACACATTTAATGATCATGTGACATGAAAAATCAAAAGATTATCAAAATTATATAGAGTCTACCTGGTTGGAAGGTCTTTCGGCCTTCCACGGCAACCCTAGAAGAGAGAAAACCCCTTCCCTGCCTGTACAATTGCAACTCTGACATAGCTTCATGCAATCGTTCTTGGTTTGGAAACATTTTGTCCATGCACTTTAACAATCCTTGTGTGATCTCAGCATCAATTTGTCTGAATGAAGAGTTGTAGAACAATGATGGATTGAGAAAGTATCCTGCAGCATGGAGAGGAGAGTGCATCTGTCCATCCCATCTCCTATCTATTATGTCCCACAATGGCATATACCTATCCCTGTCATTTTCCAGCCTACCCCTCATCACCTCCTTGGCCCTATCCATGGCCTCATACAAGTATCCCATGGGGGATTTATCCCCATCCACTAGCCTCAAGACTTTTACTAGAGGCTCCGAAAATGATACAACTTGTTCAGCCGCATTCCAAAAACTAGTAGAATATATGTAATCTGCGACTGCCATGCCATCTGTTTGATTCCCAAAGCCAGACTCCGTCCACTCTCTTGAAACAAACATTCGTTTCAAATTCATTTTTTGTTGACAAAGAGTCTGTAGTGCAAGAAATTGTGTTGCGAATCTTGTCACCCCTGGACGAACTAGGTCCTTGCCCTCTGTGAAAGAGCGCATCATACTCAAAACCCTTGTGTGATTATAAATATATTTGGTAACAGAGCGAGCCTTGTGCAGTATCTCCTTAACCCATTCAATTTTCCCAATGTCCTCTAGGGTTAGATCAATGCAATGTGCTACACATGGGGTAAAAAACATGGAGGGGTATTTTTCTATCAGAAGTCTCCCAGCAGCAACACAAGCAGCAACATTGTCTGTAATAAATTGAACCACATTTTCTGGTCCCACTTCCATGACTACCGAGTCATACATATCGAACAATGCAGCTGCAGATTTCATTGTATTTGATGCATCTACAGATCTCAAAAAAACAGTGCCAAGATCAGAAGAGACAAGGAAGTTGATGAGGGTTCGGTTCCTTCTATCTGTCCATCCGTCTGACATAATGGTGCACCCACTATTAGCCCACTCTGATCGATGCTCTTTAAGAACATCTTTGACATCGTTTACTGCCTCATTGAGCATACTAGTCCTCAATGTCTGATAAGATGGGGCTTGAAACCCAGGACCTACAGCTGCAAGAGCATCAACCATAGCTTGCCAATATGGAGATCTGGCAACATGGAATGGCAAGCTCGAGGAGTACCAAAAATTTGCAATGGCCTTCTTCGCTTGATCGTGGACATTCTTCCTCCATCCTGTACTCTCCAAAGTGGTCTGTGATCCTGGTGTAGTACGAGGTTGGAAGAAAGCATCAATGTTTCCTCCACCTGTGTTTGGGCCACGTGCTGTAGAAGAAGGTGTTGATTTGGATTCCCTAAAACTCCCCTGCCCACCATCCTCCTCAGCCAAGTTATTCATCCTCAAACCTGCAGAACTAGAACCTGTTTCAACTCCGGTTCTTGCTTTTTTGGCCTTACCCTCAGCAATACCATCAAGAGCTTGTTTTGCCTGATATGTGACATCTGCAGGGCATTTTTCGCAAATGGTGGTGTTATTACCTGGTTCTTTTGCCAAATGCCATTTGAACCGATAAATTCCACCACTGACTTCACCCTTGCACCAAACGCATTTAACCTTTGCACTACCGTCAATTGGTATGCAATGTGTCCACGCAAAGTCTTTCTGACGTGGCATTGTGATCAAGAATGAAATCTGCAAAAGCATTTTATTTCACTGTAAGATAAAATTGAAATTTGATAAAATTTAAAATAACTAGCTAATTAGAAAATAGTAATACAGCAATTTGAAAATACAGTAAATATTTTTAAAATAATATAATAATCGTGATTGTTATAAAGTAATAATTGTATTTTAAAATTATATTTTATAGTGACTTATAGTCTTATACAGCAATTTTAAAATTAAAAAAAATTCAATATTAATAAAATACTAAATAATAATAAAATTATAAAACTAAATAAATATATTTAAAAACAATATAGTAATACTAATTAAATAATACTAACTTATTGTATTGTAAACCTTATTTTTATTTATTAATTAAATAATAATAAATTACTGTATTGTAAATCTTAATTTTAACTTTTATTAGTATTAAAATTAATAAATAAAAATAAATAGTAATAGTAAATTGTAATACAATATGAATATTTAATAATTTTAATTAGTATTATTTACAATTTTACTTATTTATTATATTAGTATTTAAATTAATTAATAGAAAAAAATTATAAATTAATAATAGTGAAACTGTAAATTTAGAGTTTAGACTTTAAAAATAAAATAAAAAATTCGAAATGCATTGCCCTACCTGAGACGGAATCTTGAATTTCGACCTTGGAAGGAGCCGAAATTTGGAACAAGGAGCTGAAATCTTGCAAGCAATGGTCGCCGGAAGAAATGTGGAGCTTTTAACTGATGCCCGTCGCGCGTTTTTAGTGTTGCCGTCGCGCGTTTTTACTGATGCTGTCGCGCGTTTTTACAGTTTTACTGATGCCCGTCCGCCGCTTTCATCTAATGCCCCCATCGCGCGTTTTGACTTATGCATTTCGTGTTTTTTAGGGTTTTATTTTTATTGAGCTTTTAAACGCGGTTAAGTGACGACTAATCGCAATTTTTTCGCGTTTTAAATGCGATTTAAACGTCCAAAAAATCGTCAACGATTTTTTGAAACAATCGTCAACGATTTTCTGAAACAATCGTCATTGCTTCCGACTAATTGAAAGTCGCGATTAATCGCGATTTTTTGCAGATTTATGCTTCTTTGGACTATCCATGATTATGCTTGTAACACACATAAAAACATGCACACGCATGTGCACATATTCTTGCAGCTTGAATTCATAAACCTGTATTTTCAAAATGTTGTACCCACAGCATGAGTATAGGTAAGGGTTATGGTTTGCACCATGCAACCTGTGCCCTTTATTACTATTGATAAACCCTATCTAGACAATTTGCTGTTTTTTCATTATATCAAACACATAAATACATGTCATTGTTTAGAGAAAATGGACTTTGGGGACAGTAAACATAACATTCCAAGCTACATAACTTTGTGTATGAACTATTTTTAGATTGAAAATGAATCCCTCACTTACTTTCAGCCTTAGTCATGAATTTAGTCTTTTTATCTAATGCTTCTTATAAATTCCAGTGTCTGAATGGAGGTGTGAAAATTGTACCAAATTCTTTTTTCCCAGGCTTATGACTGCTTTAAAGCTTATTTATATTTTTGGTGCTTATGCTGGCAGTTTAACCTTTGATACATGGTTGAAATGGGTTTCTAAATAGTGATCATTTTCCATCAGGATACATTTGCGCTACTAGTTTAATAGAACAGTTTATTGAATGACTTCCTATTGTGCAGTCGAGAGTGTATATAGAAATAGTAGGGAACAATGTTGAAGATGATCATGAGGTTTTCATCTGAAACTATTGTATGGATATGTAAGTGCTCCTTATGGCTTGAGCATGAGATTTCATAATATATTCTCTTTGGCTAGATTTGGTGGTTTATTTTCTCATTTTACAACCCTGGCATACATGAGAAAGTGTCTTTTTCTGTTCTTAGGCATGCAACTCTAATGTTTAGATTGAAAGCCAAGATAGGATTTGTACTGCACAGAATCTTCTGCTATTTTTCTGTTTCTATTCTTATTGTGGGATTTTGGTATTTACAGACAGGAGGCAATCGGCGTGCTGCTGTTAAGCTTAATGAATCCGGAAATGCTGTTCTAGGATATGCAATTGCTACAGATAATTCCACTGGTATTGCAAGGTTACTGGATGAATATGAAAGAAGAGAATTTTCCCCAGATCTCTATGAGAGAGATATAGTGGAGGTACATTTTTGGCTTTAGTACATAAGAAATTTATAGTGCTTGATTGAAATTTATCTTTGAAAAAGTCTTTGTTCAATTCTTAGAAACAAAAACTTTCTACCAATAATTCAAGGCAAATTTTCCCCTCTCCTGTCTTACATAATTCAACTAGTAAAGACAACACTATGACTTTAAGTATAAGCATTTTATAATAATTTGGTTTGCCAGAAGCAGACCCTGGGTGTGCAAAGCTAGACAATCAGGAACAAAGCATCAAAGCAAGGCGAGAAACTGTTCGTCAGGCCAGTCACCAATAATGAAAATTCTCTATTACCGAAATCTGCATTTAATTGCTATTTTTCAACAAACTGCAATTGTGTTCCAGTGCCAATTAATAGTGAAAATTAGAGAATTCTTGTTATAAGTTTATAAACTTTGGAGGAAAAAATCATGATTTCTAAGACAATGGTGATTCCCTGCCCCCCTGAAAATTGAAGCATTGAAATGTCTGTAAGTCAAATTTCTGTTTCAATGTGATCCATTATAATTATAGACATTCCATTCCTAATTCATCAAGACAAATCTTTACACAGAAATTTTGATATGACTGGATTAGATTGCTGCCATTTTAGACCTCTGCTGAAAAGACATAATTATACTTAAAATTTGTGCTGCCGTAAGTGCTAATGTTTTTGACAGCAGTTGGTTAGAATGTAAACTAAGCAAATTAGTCTAGATGAATGGGACTGTACCTCCTTATCTCCCCTATCATTATTCAAGAATTCCAAGCCATTTTCTGAAATTTGGCCTTCAAAAACTCTATGGTCAGAAAGCAAACTTAAACAATAAGCATTCACTACTATAGTTTGTTGTTCACACATCCTCCGATTTTAGAATTGAGGATTATGTTGATCACAAATGGTATATTTATACAAAAAAAGCGAACAATTTAACTGTACAAATTCTACAAATGTGTATTTCCATGAAGAAACAGAAAAGAGGAAAATACTTCAACTATATTCTAGGTCGTTGAAGTTCAATTCTTTGGGAAACTTTGCCATATGTTGAATTGTTTGTATATTCTTTGTTGTTTAGGACATCTTTGTGGGGTGCCAAAAACATTTGCATCTTTGTGATGTGTCAAAGATGTCTGCATGTTTGGGATATGATGGAGACATCAACATAATTGGTTTCTTCAATTGATGTGTGCCCCAGGTTGTTCAGATCACTCTTAAGCATTTTTGGACATCTCTGCTTCTGATCAACCTCTGTACTTTTGTTTGCTCAATTTTGTATCATGGAATGAGTGGAAACATGTCTAAAAATGCTTCAGTATACCTACAAACTATGAAGCAAGTCTGACTGTCTTTATCAAATTGAAGTACAATGTTCTTTCTCAATCCAATTTGGATCACACCTCCACATTTGGGTGTCTTTTAGCCCTCAAAAGCTTATTGACTCATAAGGTGAGGAAATAATTCCCTACTTTATCTTTGGAATATCACTTGGCCTTGTGTGACAATTGGTCCTTCAATCCAACTTTCCTGCTCCCCCCTTTTTATTGTCCTTACCTTATTTTGCAAAAGAACATCTTTATCAAATTTTCTTGAGTATTTGGTGTAAAAACTTCAATGAAAGATAACAATTGACCTTTCTCTATGCAATCTAACCTAGAAGGCTCACAAAGATGTAAGTTCTCAATATTCACACCTCTATGCATCTGCATGCAAGAAGGCAAGTCTATTCTAAATGTGCATTAGTGCCCACTTGCTGATGAATCTCAAATGAGCTGTACTTGAGTGGTTTATGATTCTTAGTTTGGACTCGGAGTCTGTCTCTACTTTGCCCCTAACTTGGAACTTTCAGTTCTATGTTGATCATGGCTTGCCTTGTACTCAAATGGAGACTGTTTAACTTCTCTTGCACTTGAAGATGAATTTGCCTTATCTTATCAGTAAACTTTTCAGCCCCTTGCATTTCTGGATTGAGTTCTTTTGCTTTTTTTTTGGCTCCCCCATTACAACATCAAATGAACTAGGAGGCAAATAACCAAAACATGCTTCAACAGGGAACTTATTTGTTCAATTACGAATTACCCCATAGATCAAACACTCAGCTAGTTACTCGCTGACTCATGAAGACTCGCAAAGCAAGGAACTTGCTGCAAAATTTGTGAGTTCCATTGCATTTGTGCAGAAAATTGCTGGTCAGTGGACAAAAATTGGCACCAGGCAGAAAACACATAAATACCCTCTTTTTTTCATTTTCTCATTTATGCAATTGTTCCTTTGACAATATTGCTTTTATTTATCAATTATTGATGGTTGGTTAATACTTAAAAGTGATAAAATGATGAAAAATGTCTTGCGCCAATAAGATTCGTGTGGTCTGAACAGCCTTAATTTGGGCTCAGTGTCAGGGGTTCTGCCCCTTGACTCTGCTCTACATCATGACAAGGAACATGCCTGGGGCACTACCTTTAAACCCAAAAGGGTGTGATTCCCCTTGATCTTGCGAGGGCCCTGCCCCCAAACCTCTACTCTAATTTTAAGAAGAAAAAAATAAAATTTGTTTTGGATCTATGTTTTCTGCGGATGAACTTGTAAAATCACTAATACAGATTTGTAATTTACAATCATATGAAACTATGATGTGCATTGAACACATATTTTGATTTATAAATGACGGAAAACTACTTATGACTTATGTAAATTACATAGTTGCCAAGAGACTGATACTGGTACTGGTACGAGAGACTGGTACCGGTACTGGTATGGCTTTTTTTTAAAAATAGGAGACGGGGGTACTTGGAGATGCCATCTTCTTTTAATATAAATAAAAATTACTAATAAAAATTAATAAATTAATAATTTAGAGAAAATATCATGACATTATAAATTTTTTCACCTTATAATATTTTAATGCTTTAAATTTCAGGAGACACCAAAATTTCTGCCGGGAGACGTTGGGAGGCGTCGGGAGACGGTACGTCAAGTTTCCATGCTGCTGGAGGTGTTTCCGAGGACGTCTTTGGTACCGGAGACAAGTACCAATCTCCGAGACACGTCTCAGGGGGCAGGAGACGCATCTCTCGACAACTATAGTAAATTAAGATTTATGCATGTGTTTAAATATTATTCGCTTACAAATTTATGAGTTTTTTAATGTTTGGAAATTTGCCAAGTTTTTGTTGGGTTTTCCTCAAGTCTCGAGTCCAAGTCAAATTCTAGGCTTGTCAAGTTTTTTCCATGTCCAAGTTTTTGAACTATGAACTGCCCTATTGTTTATATTTATTCAATTGGTAACTCACAACATAGACGGAATCTAGAATCGCCTCCGATTCGGATTTGGGTTCACACATGGTCAAACATGACACATACCATACTTGATTTGAATACGATCGGGGAATAAAATAGGGAGACCTAATGTGACATCTCCAAAATAACCACCGTTGGGGAATAACTCAGACTTGTGTAGCCAGGTGGAGAAATAACTCTATACCTGTAACCACTCAACACATGTCAATGTATATATAGCCAAAGCACAACATAATCACCCAACGGGGTACAATAGCATAAAGCATAAAAGTAACATCCATACATTCATTATATAAATCATTCATTTTGAGTATCAATAATCAAGTTCATGTTTAATCATTGCATAAATAATGCACATCTCTATGAACTGAAAAATACCAATAAGCTAGGCATATAAATGTACAAAATGCCAACAACCGACATGTTGAGGAACCTCATCTCAAAACATGTGGTGGTTCACACACACTAATCAGAGCAAGAGTAACAACCACAACAAAATCTCAAGGAAATGGTGAAGCTGAAACACCAATCTCACATCAAAAAACTGCAAATAGGAGGGGCATTATATTAACAAGAGCCTTACTCAAGGCAAAAGGAAGTGCATGCCATTCATATAAACCTTGCTTTGTCTTGAAAGTTGTTTTCCATATTTCCTCATCCTTTATTCTCACTTAGCAATGCTTGGATTCAAATCTTGCCAAGTCATACTTGGCATGTTGGAACTAATCCAACAATTTATCAACTCCTGGAAGAAGGTATTTGTTCTCGACAATTTGCTTATTCAAGGCTCTATAATCAATATAGATTCTCAACGAACCATTTTTTAGGCACTATAACAAAATGAGAACCAAATGGAGAAGTGATAGGATGGATTACACTATCTTAACCTATCTTTTATGACCTCTTCATTACAAATCTATCATCATCTTGACTTCTAAAGCTAACAATCATATGACATCTCGAATGGCTGAAGTAGGCTTAAAGAAGGAAACAATTAATTTTTTAAAGAACCTAACATCCAAAGGTAATCGCTTCCCAAATTTAAGTATAAACACCACTACTTTAGTTAGTGGTGTTGATGTTATTCGCAGCGTCAGGTTGCTTCTTCCAGGTCCGGGCAAATGAAGACAATTCAAATGCTAGCCTAACGGCTATTTGAATTGTGATTATATTCGATACCTTGCTCTTGGCTGACTTGAGATGAATTGAAGAGACACGTCATTTGCTAATATTAATTAATATTTATTTATGAGGCTCATTATGAAGTGGCGCAATTTTCTAGAGAAGCCGACCTCTTGTGTAGAGGCGCGATTATTTGCTAAAGGCCGACTTGTGTTTATTGAAGAGTCATGTCCATCCATTCCATATTGTATTTATACTCCTTCATTGTATCTCTCTTGGCATTCATTCATTTTATAGTTCGTCCTTCTTCACAAGTGCGAGTTCTTCTCAAGGCAGATCGACATTATTGGTGGCTGAGTTTTCATCAGTAATTTGTCTCTTTGTATTGCTGTGTTGCATCACTCTTTGGTGCATGTATTTGGGCCTGCATATCGGCCTCTTGTAAGGAGATCATTATTGTGATTGATTCAATATATAAGTGATATATTGTTGTTGGGTTTTTCTCCCTTAAGAGGAAGGTTTTCCCAGGGTATCTGCTGTGTTATTGTGTCTGATTTTGAATTAATTTCTGTGCATTAAATCTGATCATAAAACTAACATGGTATCAGAGCGGGTTTGAAGAAGATCGTGATCAGATTTGTTATTGCAGCGATACTCTCTATTCTCTTTTTCATATCTTTGTCTATCTCTATTCTAGTCAAGATGGTGAACGGTCTTAAAATTGAGGATAGACTTGAGGGACCATCCAACTACACGTCATGGAGGTTCAAAATCATGCTCACCTTGGAAGAGAATGACTTGGCTGAGTTTGTGGAGACCAAAGTTCCCGAACCAGAGGAGGAAGAAGAGAAGTTGCAATGGAGGAAGAAAGACACCAAGGCAAAGAAGATGTTGGTTGATTCTGTTAAAGATCATATTGTTCCGATTGTCTCCAAGTTGAAGACGGCAAGGGACATGTTCAAAACATTGGAGGAGATGTACGAAATCAACAACACCAGCCGGGCACTTGCACTGAAGCGACAACTACACCATGTGAAGATGGCGAAAGGAGAAACAGTGATTGCCTATTTCATGAGGATTTCGGAATTGAGAGATCAGCTCTCTACAATTGGGCATATGATTGATGATAAGGACTTGATCATGCTTGCTCTCAATGGTCTTCCTTTATCATGGAAGTCCTACATTCAAGGAATCAGTGCAAGATCCAAACTTCCTAAGTTTGATCATTTGAGGGCCGACTGCAGTCAAGAGGAATCAAGGTTGATGGCTAGAGGCGTTGGTCAAAGTTCAACTAATGAAGATATTCATGTTCTCGCCTCTCACTCTTCGAAGAAGAAAGGAAAAGATGGGAAGAAAGGATTCTTCAAGAGGAATCGAGATAAAGGAAATGATGGTGCTCCCGCATTCAAGAAGAAGAGAGACTTATCCAAAGTCCAATGCTTTAGATGTGACAAGTATGGTCACTTTGCCAAGCATTGTCCATCCAGGCCTAAGCAATAGGCCACCATTGCAGATGTTGATGATGCCTCTCCTCAGAAGGACTCTTGTGAATACTTGTTCTATTTGGCATTGTCAAGCAATGTACCTACAGACACCAACACTTGGCTGATTGACAGTGGTGCTTCTCGACACATCATTGGTTTTAAGGAGCATTTATCAAGCTTGGTGGAGAGAAATTCTACTGAACAAGTCATTATTGGAGATGATGCCAGCTACTCCGTGAAAGGGATTGGGACCTCTACTCTCCATTTGGATTCTGGCATTACACTACAGTTATGTGATGTCCTTTATGTTTTAGGAATCAAGCGTAATCTTATCTCCATTTCAGCTTTAGAAGATAAAGGATATCAAGTTGCCTTCTCCAAAGGCAAAGTACTTGTGTGGACGAAGAACTCCAACTTCAAGACTGCTCAAGTAATTGGTGTTAGACATGAGAGCCTCTATAGGCTATGCACTCGTCCACTTCAGGCATTAGTTCATGATTCTTCAAGCTTGTGTGATCTTTGGCATCGAAGATTGGCTCATCTTCACTTCCGGGCTCTACCTATCATGGAGAAGATGGTCTCAGGTATTCCGAAGTTCAACCAGGAGCATGAAGGTATTTGCAGAGCTTGCGCTATGGGTAAGAATACTAAAGGTCCATTTCATAGTAGAGAAACTAGATCTAAATGTATTCTAGATCTCATTCATTCTGATTTATGTGGTCCAATGTCTGTTCCTTCTTCGAGTGGCTTCTTGTATTACATTCTTTTTATTGATGACTGCTCTAGAAAGACTTGGATTTATTTTTTGAAAACTAAAGAGTCTGAGGAAGTGTTAGAAAGGTTCAATGAGTTCAAAACTCAGGTAGAGAACCTTTTTGGGAAAAGAATCAAAGTCCTAAGATCTGATAATGGAGGAGAATACACTTCTGGCAGCTTTCGGAATTTCTGTGTTGAAGCAGGGATTAAGAGGGAGTTCTGTGTTCCCTATAATCTTCAACAGAACGGTGTTGCAGAGAGAAAGAACAGATCGATCGTGGAAGCAGCAAAAGCCATGATCCATGACCAGGATCTGCAAACCTTCCTATGGGCAGAAGCTTCTAGGACTGCTGTCTATGTTCAAAATAGAAGTCCTCACAGAATCTTGGAAAGCATGACTCCTGAAGAAGCCTTTACTGGAAAGAAGCCAGAAGTGAGTCATTTGAGGATCTTTGGATGTCCAGTTTATGTTCATATTCCAAAGGAAAAGAGAACAAAGTTGGAGCCTTCTGGCAAGAATGGAATATTCATGGGCTACAGTGAGACATCAAAAGCCTATAGGATATACATTCTAGGTCAGAAGTTGATCGAGATTAGTAGGGATGTCACATTTGAGGAAGATGTTGCATTCAGGAAATCCAAGGGTACTCATATGGAGATTGATAATGAAGAGTCTCCTCAGGATATGGAAGTTGACCATACTCCCGAAATTCAGAGGGAGACTTCAGATCCAAAGGAAGATATTGATCCAATTGAGCCCTTGGAACCAACTGATGGGCCTACCGATATTGTGATTGGGAGAAAAAGACCTCTTTGGGCTAGGAAAACAATGCAGGAGGCAAAAAGGTTTGCAGCTCCAAGAGGAATCTTTAGAGAAAGCAAAAGGTCACATAAGTTTTCCAGTTATGTTGCTTTGATGAGTCAGATTATTGAGTCCGGGCCTTCTAGTGTTGAGGAAGCTTCTAGTCAACAAGTTTGGAAAGATGCTATGACAGAGGAGTATCAGTCTATTCTCAAGAATGATGTTTGGGACATCGTTCCTAGACCCGAAGGCAAATATGTGGTATCTTCAAAATGGCTCTTCAAGATCAAGCATGCGACTGATGGGAGCATTGAGAAGTACAAGGCAAGATTCGTGGCTAGAGGGTTCTCACAAAAAGAGGGAGTTCACTATGACGAAACATTTGCTCCAGTTGCTCGCTATACTTATGTCAGAACCATTATTGCCATTGCTGCATCTAGAGGATGGAAGATTCATCAGATGGATGTGAAGACAACTTTTCTGAATGGTGTGATTGAGGAAGAAGTTTATATTGAGCAACCTGATGGATTCGAGGTACATGGGAAGGAGTCTCATGTTTGCAGGCTGAAGAAGGCCTTGTATGGTCTTAAGCAGGCTCCTCGTGCATGGTACAGAAGGATTGATCGTTACTTGTCAAGCTTGGGCTTCTCTAAGAATGATGCAGACTGAAATCTGTACTTTAAGGTAATTGATGGTGAAGCATTGATTTTGGTTTTGTATGTTGATGATTTGATTCTTACTGGAGAAGATCACCTCATTCTCAAATGTAAGAAGGAGTTGGCTTCTGAGTTTGAGATGAAGGACCTTGGGCTCATGCATTACTTCCTTGGCTTAGAAGTTTGGCAGAAGCCAGATGAGATGATTCTAAGTCAAGGGAAGTATACTATTGATATACTTAAAAGATTTTGTATGATGGATTGCAAATCCATGTCTACACCCATGGAGACCAACCTACATAAGTTAAAAGAGGCGGTAGCTAGTTCAGACTTGGTGGATCCTACGATGTACAGGCAGTTGATTGGGTCCTTGATGTATCTAGTTAACACTAGACCAGATATCTGTTATGCTGTGAGTGCACTTAGTCAGTTCATGTGTGAACCAAGACAGATACATCTTGTTGCAGCAAAACATATCCTGAGATACTTGCGTGGCACAATTGGATATGGGTTGAGATATTCTTCAGATGTGGACTTGGAGCTGTATGGTTATACTGATTCTGATTGGGCAAGGAGTGTCACTGATCAAGAGCACCTCTGGATGTTGCACTTGGGATCCGCATGATATCCTGGTGCAGCAGAAACACTATCTCAGAAAGCATTAAGTACAACAAAGGCAGAGTACATTGCAAATTGTGTGGTAGCTTGGGAAGTAATTTACAAGCTCCTGCGGATTGTTTGGACAATCAATGGAGCCTACTATCACTCATTGTGATAACCGTAGTTGTGTGAAGCTTTCTCAATAACCTATGTTTCATGACAGAACCAAGCATGTTGAGATCAAATACCATTATATCAGAGATATGGTATTGAGGAAAGCTATACAGTTGATGTATATCAGCACTGATGAGCAAACGACAGATATTCTCACCAAGCCTCTCCAGGATAAAGTTTGTACTTTCGAGATAAGCTTGGTATGGTGGAGAAATACACTTAACTGAGAAGGAGTCCCGTATCAGTGATCCTCTTTAATGAATTCTTCTCGGGAGAGAAGTTCAAGGTGAAATCCCTTGTTAATGAGTTCTTCTCTGTGAAGAGAAGTTCGAGGTGAAATCCCTTGATTCCACCCTCTGGGAGAGCCATGGTGGATGTCATGTGTGTGACTCCATGACAACATCACGTGAGAGAGTCCGTGATGGTTTTCTTGTACTTGTGTTTCACCCTCTGGGAGAGCCATGGTGAAAGTCATGTTGAGGTGACAACATAACGCAAGTGATGAACACTTGTACATACCATACATGGTTGTAGCCATTATGGTTGATATCATGTTGAGGTGATATCTGATATCACAATGAGGTGATATCTGATATCACGATGAGGTGATATCTCTCTTTTCCACATATGGTTGTAGCCATTGTGGTAGACATCACAATGAGGTGATATGTCTTGTGCAGCTGGAAGTATCATCCCTAGCTGAGAGGGAGTGTTGTAGCCATTATGGTTGATATCATGTTGAGGTGATATCTGATATCACGATGAGGTGATATCTCTCTTTTCCACATATGGTTGTAGCCAGTGTGGTAGACATCACAATGAGGTGATGTCTTGTGCAGCTGGAAGTATCATCCCTAGTGAGAGGTGTTGATGTTATGCAGCATCGGGCTGCTTCTTCCAAGTCTGGGAATGAAGACAATTCAAATGCTAGCCTAACGGCTATTTGAATTGTGATTATATTCTATTTGAATTGTGATTATATTCGATACCTTGCTCTTGGCCGACTTGAGATGAATTGAAGAGACACGTCATTTGCTAATATAAATTAATATTTATTTATGAGGCTCATTATGAAGTGGCGTGATTTTCTAGAGGAGTCGACCTCTTGTGTAGAGGCGTGATTATTTGCTAAAGGCCGACTTGTGTTTATTGAAGAGTCATGTCCATCCATTCCATATTGTATTTATACTCCTTCATTGTATCTCTCTTGGCATTCATTCATTTTATAGTTCGTCCTTCTTCACAAGTGCGAGTTCTTCTCAAGGCAGATCGACATTATTGGTGGCTGAGTTTTCATCAGTAATTTGTCTCTTTGTATTGCTGTGTTGCATCACTCTTTGGTGCATGTATTTGGGCCTGCATATCGGCCTCTTGTAAGGAGATCATTATTGTGATTGATTCAATATATAAGTGATATATTGTTGTTGGGTTTTTCTCCCTTAAGAGGAAGGTTTTCCCAGGGTATCTGCTGTGTTATTGTGTCTGATTTTGAATTAATTTCTGTGCATTAAATCTGATCATAAAACTAACAAGTGGAAGTGCTTCTCAATGAACCATTTTTTAGGCACTACAACAAAATGAGAACTAAATGGAGAAGTGCTAGAATGGATTACACTATCTTAAACTATCTTTTATGACCTTTTCATTACAAATCTATCGTCATCTTGAATTTTAAAGCTAACAGGCATATGACACCTCGAATGGCTGAAATAGGCTTAAAGAAGGAAACAATTAATTTGTTAAAGAACCTGACATCCAAAGGTTCTTCCCAAATTTAAGGTATAAACATCACTACTCTAGTTAGTAGAAGCAGATAGCAAGGGATCCCCACAAGTCTCTATACAAACTATATATTCTCTCAAATATCATAATTGATAGGATACCTAAAGATAAATTGCTCCTCTATTTCCACCTCTTAGAGAGAGCAAAGATGACTAACCATATCATCTCATGGAATGTGGTTAGTATCAACTCATGATTGGTGAGAACATGCGCTTAGGTAGTTGGAGATCGGGCAGGGATTCTATAGGTCTTGATTAAGATGTAGAAGGTAGATAGGAAGAACAATGGGCCATCAACAATCTCCAAGTAGTTCTTAGCATAGGAAGTCATCTTAGGGATAAGAGGTTGTGGGGGAGACCTGATTTGACTAAGGGGGACAACTGTATTGATTTCTCCTTTTGTGGGAATAAGGTAGGGAGATGTAAGAGGAGTCAACTTTTGGAGATGCGAGTCAAATGAGAAAATAGCCATGTCTTGGAGGCAATATGCTTTTGAGGAACAAAGCGCTTAATATAGATGCCTATTTTGACCAAGGGTGAATCACCAAAGGACCGAAGTTTGTCAAGAAATATAATAAGCTTAAAGGTAACTCAAGGCAGAATTTGAGCATTGAATTCATCCTAGACAATTCGCTAAGGGACATTGGCATGATCAATCTAGGTTGTGGCATCACTCCTTTGGTTGACAACAAAATTGGAAAGATCTCCTATTTGAAAAAACCCTTTACTTACGTATTCATTCTTTGTCCCCTCCCTTTTGGGGCGGCATTTGCTTAAAATCAAGGGATTGATCATTACTTCTTAATGTCACGTGTATGCATTCACTAGAAGATAAAGGGTTACATATGGAAGAGCAATTGTTTTGTCTTCCATAACAGTTTCTTTAGCATCTACAACTTATATGCGTTGATAGATACACCCTTATCACAAAGTATTGAAGAATAGAGTAGAGTGGTTGTTTTGCATTCAATTTTTTCCAAATCTTATTCCAAAGCCATCACCTTGGCACCACCAAATTCCACCCCTCAAGCCCCCTTCTTAAGTAGAGTTATAAATAAAAATGGTATCATATATGTAATGAACTAATACATTTAGCAAGTTCACTCATATCACTTGAGGCATATCCATTGATAGAGCACATTGCTCCAACAATATCTAATGGTGCATGCATAAAGAGTTGTAACATTATGTACTCTTCTCATGTACATTTAATAGAATATAAATATTTGGACTGAATAATGTAACATATATATATATATATATATAGTTTGTACTTCTGTTTATATTGTAGTTGTTAATATGATTTGCTTTCACTTAAAACACATCTAAATCTTGAAAAATTAGTATGTTTTCAAATACACCTATGATATAGATCAATGATAGTTTGCACTCTCTCAATTTGTAACTGAGCAAGAGGCCTAAACGAGAACCCCAAACCTCCAACTAGTAAAGAATACTGGGTTTAATGATTGCACCAAACAGATGCATCTTCAATGGGATATCTTAGAAGCTCATTTGGAAACACTACTGCTCCAAAACAAAAACCACAGAGCAAGCCACTAATTACGCTCAAGCATCTTAGCTCTGTTGTTCTCCTCTGTTTGTTTCTCTTGATCGAGTGGAGTGAGCTATATAAGTGGATTGGTTCCTGTCGATAGTAGAGCAGTTACCAATCTGAAAAAAAAAACAAATGGCAAGTGGGTGTATATGTAAAACTCCATTTGTATGCATCCTCAACTGTCCGATCAGATTTCCTTAAGTGATGATGCATTTTCTAGGTTGGAGCTATTCGTAATGAGCGGATTAAAGTTTGTAGAGGGTTATGGTAAGGAAAGCATTTCTAATGTTTTGAAGTCAGAGGATTCCTTGTTTTGAGTTGGAGAGCTCCTTGCTTACTAGCCATTTGAATCAAGCTTGATTGTTGGAGAATGTCTCTAATAAGGGGATATACATTGCTCGTCATTGCCAAGAAATCTCTACGACTAGCAGTTTGCACCTTAGTGCATGAGGAACCAACACTCTGAATGGTGAAAGCCCAATAGTCTAACCCTTGCATCCCTAGAATGATTGAGCAACACTTGGAATAGCCCCTCCTATAGATGCTGGGTGGGTGACCTATTCGATGCCCTTGCTTTGCATGATATGGTTTGAAAATGTTCTGATTGCATCCTTAATGTTTCAAGGATGTTTGAGGACATTCTGTTGTTGTTTATCTACCCTTTAAATCTAAGAGGACCTTAGTATGCATCCCCCAATATTGAGTTGCTGTCATGTCCCCGAAATTGTAACCCTAAGATACCGAGCATTAATAGTTAAATAAGATAATAAATATTAAAATTTATAAAAGGAATATACGAGAAATTTAAATTATTATAATTATAATGTTCACAAGATAAAATTATAATTATAGTTATCAAATAAAACATCAACATAAAAGACATATAAATATAAATATTATAATATAAATATATATATAGAGAGAAACCGATATATTAAAATAATAATATACCTTCAGTTATACAAAATGCTTTTAGAAATAGAGATTGTAATAAGAGAGCATATTAATCACGTAACTACGTATTAAGGAATCAGTGAATGGTAAAAGCCAAATAAGCAAGTGATGTCTTTTGGCAGGATGTGTCTGTTGAAAGGTGCTGTTCAGGGAATAAATACATATGAACAGGTAAGACAAAGGGATATCGCTTATTATAAAAAAACGACGTCATGAATTCCTTGTCGATTCTCGGCGGACATCGTAGCAACGTTTGTAATAATACGAAGCTCTTCCGCTACTGCCAAGACATTCAATATGGAACTATTGGAAAAGCATTTTAAATGGAGGAAATGCTATCGATGACATTTGACAAACCCCGACATCTAACATGATGAGAGTTGAAGCTATCACGACAAACATTCAATGGCCATTCCTGACTGTTGACCGCCGCCTTAGATAAGTGCTAAGCATGAAGGTAATCGATAATATTGAAGAATCATATCTGAGAGATTTAAACATTATCGGTGGTAGTCAATGGCGGAAGTATAATCAATTTATGAAGGCATCGATTGATTATTAAGAGGTTTAAGTAATTAAGTTAGTATTGAACTAAGTCTGAAGGGAGTGATGGCATTTACCGAGGGACACATCTACAAAAAAGGAAGTGACACATCCTTCATAAAGGATATAACCTTTGGCAACTATAAAGAAAGATGGAGAATGAAACCAAAAGGGGAATATCAAATAGTTTCTGGAGAAACATACAGAGATCAACAGCAGAAGACGTGACTTAAGGAAACTCAGGTTAAGAGGTAAGTCCCCTCGCTGGCTTTGTCAATTTGCAGACTCTATAAATAGTTCGAGTCTTCTATAGTAGATACTGTGCAGTAATAAAAGATTAGAAAAACATAGACTCAAAAATGTATCTGTAGTGGTCGTGTGAATCTACAAATCCGACAATCATCAGGTATGAGTTCCATCGTAATGAGAATTACGAGAATAACGTGTAGTAAGATTTCATTCAATTTAGATGTAGTTGATACTAATAAATGTACTTTATTATATGTTGGCGTTTAAATTAGCACCTCTGCAGTGTTGATTGTAAACGTTCAGCTATTTCAAATGTTTTGCAACACTTCTTCGTTATTTAAAGAGAAGTCCCTCTCTGCTGAAAGCAATGCGTAAGGAAGGGTATGGTAAACTAAGGTTCCTATCTTTTTGTACTTCAGCGGTAGGACACAAGGGTGCACAAACACAATGCGCCGCAGCTAAGCTTTTTCTCTCTGGTTTCTGCAGATCTTAACTACGACTATTCTAGCTTTTAATCTATCCAATACCTTCAAGGTAAACAGAGCATGAGGGTATAGGAGCGGGAATGGATTGGTTGGATCACCTGAATTCGCCGTCTCTTGAGAATATGGCCGAGGCTCTGAACTCTCGGATATATGCCGAGATAAGGTTGGTACAAGTAAACACTCTTTACGGTAAACTGGATCTGAGACCTGCCAAGGAGGAGGAACCCCTATCCGAGGTATGGGCTAGGAAACGGTTTACAAGAAACAACAAATTGACGATGTCTTGGCCGACAACCTTGCTAAGGAGGAGGAACCCCTATCCGAAGTATAGGTTGAAGGACAATACATTAAACAACAACAAACGATAACTGTCAATGACAAATATCCAAGGAGGAGGAACCCCTATCCGAGGAGGGAAATGAAACAACAAGCTATTAGATACAAGACGTGGAAATAACTCAAATAGGTAGATCAAAATGCAAGCGCCTTCTGATATTCTTCTTCAAGCTTCATCAACGAATTACAAAGGTTGGGATAGCAAAGGCACGAAATCATGCACAATTACAATCGACCAACGAACTCTCATCCAAGAGTGAACAAATATTCGCTTTCAAAGTTGTTGGCAACAATGGCGCAACAATTTTGCATAGCAAGTAAAAGTTGAACAAACAATGAGCCCAAGGCTCTTATTTATAGAACTCAAAGGAGTGGGCAACCCCAAAATCTCCTTGAGTTAACAATGAGTTCTTGCCAATCAATTAGCAAGATTTATTCCTAAAAAGGGGGAACAAGCAGTTAACTGGAAAACTACTTCATTAACTGAAAGTAAACAAAGAGTCAACTGGAAACTACTTCAGTTGGTAAACTAAAGGTGAACTTTAATGTAAGTATCCCTCCAAAATAGACATCCACATTTAGTGGAGATCTAAGATCCACAAATCATGGAAGCCGATTAGACATCCTTAATCAGTGGGATCTGACAATGCATGATTTAAGGGATATGGAGTTAACTTGGAAAGGGGCATCAAGTTAACTCCAATTACATTTAATGTCATCTTGAGTTGACTTGGAAAGAAACATCAAGTCAAACTCAAGTATCATAAATGCCACTTGGAGGGTGTAGGACGTCCTTCTTTGGTGCCTTTACAGCTCACCATTAATCAGCAGTGTCTCTATCCATTCGTTGACTTCATCAACCTCTAGGGAGTTAATGCTTTGTAGAATGATGACGTGGCGTCTGAGCATTACCTCACCCGTTGTGAGTTGATTTCCGAAGTCTATACACTGAGATGCTGCCTCCTCGAACTTGGTTGATAAAGCTGCCACCTTGGCCAGCTTGCAACCATCTGGATCATCAAGAAAGGTACTGCGGATGATGTCTCTGAACTGCTTCTGTACAGTGACCATCTCGATGTATTCTCCTCCCTCACGCTGATATTCCATGCAAGGGAATGATATTACCAACATTCTTGTGAAGTTGATAATAGTGGCGACCACCTGTTTGTAGTCAATCAACTCTACTGAATGGGCATCATAGGCTTTCACCTTGTACGCCAACTGTTCCTTCCAAGCAAAGAGATGTTGCTTGTTTTCCTCGGAGTAGATTGATTGATACGCCAATTGCAAGTCTGCAATTGTGCTGTCGTCTTCTAGCCTCTTCTCTGCAATTCTTTGTTCTGATTGTTGGATCTCTGTACGAAGTCCATGTGCTCTATCCCGTAACTGGTATAGATTTACCAGTATACATCTACCCTTGAGAACAAATTCTTCCACTTGATCTCTCAAGTGTTTGTCGTATGTTATCAATTGTTGATGATTTTGTTCTGCGGGGAGATCTAGCAATCCTACTGGTAAGGTTGAGATGTTCGGGGTGCCATGCATCAAGCTGGAAATGTATGACCTCAATTGCTGATTTTCAGCCTTTAAGGCTGCTTTTTCTTTTCCATCCCTGGCCATTCTTTCTTGTGCGCTCACCGAAGCTATTCTGAGAAGATCTGCCTCCACTTGTCGTGTAGTCTTCCCGAGGTTAAGTTTAGACAATGTATAGTCTTCCACTTGTACCTCGTGTATGCTTTTCTCTACTGGTGGGGCAGCAGTCTCTATGATAATTTCACACTCTGCATTCCTTCTTGAAGTGGAAGGTGGTGTAGACTGAACCTGTGGCGGCTCTGTTCTGTGAGGTATCACCTTCCTTGATTTCTTGCTGTCGAGATAGAGTTGGCTATTTCTAACCACTCTACTCGTTCTTTCCTCTATAGACGTGTTTTCCTTGGCATACCAATCCACTCTTGGGAGTGGTTGGGAGTCAACTGAATTTGCGAAGAATGAGGGGAGAATGACTTCCGCTTCATCATCGGATAGGCCCTCGATGTCTGCTGACATAAAATCAGCAATTTGCAGGAGTTTGAACCTACTGTAGTTCCTTCTTCACACTTCATACTCGTCTTGACAATTTACCCAATAATCTTCCATAGAAGACTTATGTGACGAGTGTTGCGCGAGATGCGCTGCATAGAGCCCTCTGGGATCATAGGACCTTCTCTCAATGAGGTACTTGAGATTAAGCCTCACTGTTTCCTGACTCATCATCTTAGCATCTGCCGTGAATCTGCATCTATAGAGTCCCATTCCAACGGGAAAATTAACAACTGTCTTCTTCTTCAAGCGCAAGTAGACATGAACTTCAGACAACTGTCTCAGGAATTCCATGAAGACTACCCTATATGAGGGGTATCTTGGTAGCATGGTGGGGTGACCAATGTAGCCATACACGCGTATGTAGGAGAACGTAGGGAATTGGATGAACCAATCTGCCTAATCCGCCATTGCCTCTCTGGCTGCCTGTGAAATACGCACGTGCATCTCATGGTCTAGCTCACGTACGGTGTGCATAATGAAGTGATCACTCGTTCTTTTGAAGTGTCGCTCCACTTGAGTAAACTCAAGACGTGTAAAATGCTCATGAACCTTTTGCACATCTAAGGTTCCCACATTGTTCAATATCCTGAAATCACCTTGGAAGGCAATCAGGTATACTAGGTAAGAGCACATGTGGAACCTATGAGCTTCCAGATACTCAGTGATTTGTTGGTGGAGTGTGTCACTAATCAGAGTGGCCCAGTCATAATATTCCCTTCTGCCAATGATTTTCCAATGACATAATACATCCATGACTGGAATTGATTGCCATCCTCTTCTCCAATGATTCTATTGAGTAGAGTGATTAACACTGCGTACTCATCTTTACATTCTCCTCATCCCACCGACTTAGGCAAGCTAGCCTTTGTCACTTTTAGCCATTTTTCAGCTATTATCTTTTGACATTTGTCCTTGGCCGTCTCGAATGCCTTCTCGCATTCCGTCACTGATATGACTTTGCTGTTAGGACATGATGGAATATCAAAGCACTTTTCAATATCCTAAGGCTTTAGACTGCAAACAATTCTCCCATTTGCTGCTCTGATTTCTCTAGTGGTAGGATTGTAATGCTTGACACAAGCGATTACAAGCTCCACGCTTTGTAACGTGATGGGAATGGATGCGGCCTGTAGCAACCCGGATTCTTCAATATTCTGCAATGTGATCTGATTCATGCCCTCCAGCTGCTCCAGATCAACTACTGGATTTACCTGATGTAAATTTGTGTCAACTGTTTTCAAGTAATCATGGAATAGGGCCGTCTTGGTCCCGTATTGTACCTGAGTACTGCATCTTGAAAAACTTAAAGATTGACTGTAAACTTGACCTTGTTCTTATAATTTTCGGAAACCCCTGAAAATAGTGCCCTGCCGAGAAGTATTTTTCCGGAAAAAGTTTGGCACATGGGTTTTGTTCGTGCTTCAATGCTGAACAAGCCCAGTTCCTCAGAATTTTGATTCTGAAACTTTTTCGGAAAAACCCCCAAAAATAGGGGCAGCAAGTTTCCTGATTCTGGAAAATTTGACGAGATGGGTTTCTCTGGAAAATTATGCTGAATCTACCCAGTTGATCTGATCTGATGTAGCCTGTTGCCTTTTTGTAATATGCAAGAAAACCTAAGACAAAAAGAGAGGAAGTAGACAGAAGATGGATTGGAAGTTTTTTTATCTGACTCCCTGAGAAAATCTGTCTCTGAATCCAACTTTAGATTAGCAATCTTCTTCTGCTTCAGATCTGCAAGAAATATTGAAGAACGGATGAAAACCTTGTCCAGATCTGTAAATGACGTCCTTGAGAGCTTATGGCTGTTCTTGATCTTTAACCTGCAATGAAATAATGAAGTAGGACGCCTATATCTTGATTATATAGACTCAAGCCTTAGATCCACAAGTTTGGGGACCTAACTCATGATCAAAAGTTGTTTTGGCTTGATCTGAAGTTCAAAAAGGTGATTTCCACTGATCGTGGAGTGTTTTAGTCAAGTTTATCTCAAAATATCTTGACTTTAGTCAACAACTTGACCTTTGACTTCTTCTAGGCGTCCCTTTTGAGTTTTGCAAGTTTTTTATTATTTTCTCTATTGAATGACCTCAATTTGATCCTGAATCTAGCTTGATCTGTTGATCTTGAGCTATTGCAGGTACATTCGTTGTTGAGCTGGATCCATCTTGAAGAGAAGTGCCTGGGAGACATGATGGTAAAAAGCTAAGTTCAGGGCTTCAAAAGAAAGGGCGCCTTTTCCAAGAAAGGGCGCTTTTGCTTGTGCCTTCGTGAGTTTTCAATCTTCATTCTTCAGCCTTTTGAAATGGCCTCTCGTGCTTTGATTTGGATTTCTCGTTGATCGGAGAAGCAGATGATCTTGCTTGATATCTTGTCAGGTAGCCAGCTCCGTTTCGCCAAAGATGACTGAAGTTGGAAAACTTAGAAGTTATTTTAGGGTTCCTTTATTCAAGGGCGCGCCTCATTGAAAAGGGCGCTTTTGCCCTTCAACTTAGTTATCCTTATCTGAAAAGTTGCCTGATTTGATCCTGATTATTTGTTGACTGCTTCGTCAAATGCTTATGCTTGCAGTTGCGTTGCTGAGATCTACCTAGGCCAAGAAGATTGTCCTGGGAGGCCTTTGGTCATTTGTTAGCATCTAGAGGTCCATAAAGAAGGGCGCCTTTCTTTGGAAAAGGCTCTTTTTTCTTTGGTCTTCACTTTCTTCAGTCGTTTCTTGATACTTCATCAACTGCCTCTTTTCGCTTCATCAGCAACTACTTATGATCAACTCATTAGATGATCTAGCTGTTTGTTTCGTTGTCGTGCCAGCAAGCAAACGCCGAGGATGACTGCCTTGGATGATTCAACAGACTGCATTTGACCTTTAAAGATAATGGGCGCCCTTGCTTGAAAAAGGCTCTTTTCAGCATTGCGAACTTGTCTCTCCTTTGTAACGTTTCCAGAGTTAGTCAAATTTTGACCTTTTTGGGTTTCAGGAATCTCCTTCATCAAACAGCATCATTTTAGATCTTTTTCGCCATGGTTGCGTCGTTGAAGCTTTTGAAGCTTAACTTTCAGCACCTGGTACTGGCCATTCTGCCATTAATGGCTGCAGAGCTCCTAACTTTGTTCCTGAAAAATAGAAATAGACCCACCAGAGTAAAACATGTCTTTTGATGATTCTGACTTGACCAATGTGATCGTGAAGCCTTTTAATCCTATCAAAATGATTTTCAATCATTTCTGGGAAGGTCCTATTTTTCGGGGGTTTCCCTGAAAATAGGGGCGTAAAACCTTGATTTTCAAATTTTCAGAATTTTGCACATGTGTTCCTTGACGGAAACCCATAAAGACCCTATGTTTGGTTTGACCTAAAACAAACTTTTAACGGCATTTTAACAAGATTTAGCTCAATTTATACAGAATGCCAAAAAAATTATTTTGGGTACAACATTATATTATGATTTGTGAGAATATTGAATTATCTTATGAGGGATGAATATATTGTGGAATCAATTGATGTGCTAATGATCGATAGAGAGGAGACTCGTAGTGAGTACACTCACAGGGAACGTGTCTTACAGTCTGAGGTAAGTATCATCAACTGTCTGAATAACATTAAAGATTATGTATTCTGGAAATTCGAAGTGCCACATGCAGTGAAGGATTTACGGTATGACGACTAACCTAAATCTTATTAGATTAAATACTAGTTGGATTCATAAATATTTCATTCTGCGATGACTCGTGAATACAATCTAATATATCTAATGATGAATGAATGCGTAGAGCGACTTAACGATATTAATAGATAATATTTATCAAAGTCCAGTAATGATGCTTGCAGCAATTATTGTATATCCTAAGCTATTATGACTTTTACCTTGAAGAATAGTCTTTGGACCCCAGTCCCCTTTTGCTAACGCTTGATAAGGATAGGGAGTGTGTGGAAGGGAAAGGCGGGTAAATCCATCCAATGTTGGACGAAGCCCAAGACGGGTAACCAACCTTGAGGGTGTCCAACTCGAGGTGGTGCACGCGCCCTTGGCACAGTAAATCTACCATCCAATGAGGTTAGGAAGAGGAATGAGGCAAAGAACTATTCTGCTTAGGAGTAAGAAGTCATTCATGATCATGATAGTTAATGCCCTAGATGATAATGCATTCATTTGTCTTATTCTTGAAATGTGCAACCTGAAATGATCTAATTTAATCGTGAACAAGGAACATTTGTGTGTGTAAGACCTAAAGGCAAGTTTCATTCACAAATTAATTGTTTGGTAAATTCAAATTCTTGCTCCTAACTATGTGCATTTTTATGTCTCTAATATGGGGACATTACAAGTGGTATCAGAGCATGTTCCTGCCACCCTGTGTATACTACGCGTGCCTTACATGTACTCCATTGTGTACTTGAGATAATGTATGTGTATTCAAGTGTATTCAAAGGTTTACTTTGTGACTTAGAGGTATGCTGGTAATATATGTTCATGAGAATACTTTGTGTATTATGTGTATTCGCACGTCTGCTTCATACTCCTATGTATACTTGGTGACCTTGGATGGTGGATGGGTCCACGGTGTAGTATGGGATGCACCGGGTTCCCTTTCCAATTGTCCAATAGTACACTCATATGTATTAATGCAACTTATGTGTGATCACATTTTATTCATGAGTGCACTTCATGCCTTACATATTATGTGTATTTCACATGCTTCCTGTGTATACTTGTACTCTCATTCAAAGGTATACTTTGTGACTTATGTATACAAGTGAATACTCTATGACTTGTATTTGTATTCAAATGTATACTCTATGATTTGTATTTGTATTCGAGTGCATACTCTATGATTTATATTAATTGAGTGTATACACTGTGATTTGTATATGTATTCGAGTGTATACTCTATGACTCGTATTTGTATTTGAGTGTATACTCTATGACTAGTGATTTTATTTGGGTGTATACTCTATGACCTTGTATTTATATTTGAATGTATACTCTATGACTTCTATTTGAATTCAAGATGTATTTGTAGTCAAGTGTATACTTTATGACTTACATGTATTCATACGTATGCTTTGTGACTTCATGCACTCGTGCATATGCTTCATGATCTTATGAGGATGTTGTTTCACGGTATATATGGACATGCCTAGCATCTTACTTGTCCACTTCATGACTAATGTACTCTAATACATGACTACTCTGTTCTTAAATGTATACTCTGTGTCGCATAATTCATGCCTTACATGTATTGGTTGAGTGTATCTACAAGCGTTCTTATACCCATGATCTACATGTATGATCGCTTTGTGCTATTATGTATATTCAAATGAATGCTTCATATTGTGTTTGAATGCATGATATGCTTCTATTCCATGCATAGAAGTAAAATTGAGTGCTCTACATATTCATGTCTTATGTAAGGACTAAATGCTTCTCGCTCTACGTGTGTAAATATGTATGCTTCATATGTATACTTCATGCTTCATCTACTTCTTAATCGATGCATGTCCTTGTGCTTGAAGGCCGGTTTTGTATGTTGTGTATGATCTACATATCTCATGTGTATTCTTGTACATGATCTTGCCAACGTGCATTCCAATACCTTGCGTATCCCTATGACTTATAAGTAATCATCTATTATCATGTGAATGATTCGTGCTTCTATGTATGCTTCATGACTCCATGAAATCTTGTACTACTACTTACAATAGATGTCCTATAAATACTCCATGCATAAGTTTCATGAGTTATGATATGCCTCACTTCTTCTGCATATTTAAATGTTTGCTTATGCCTTAAATGTTTCCAACATATTTACTCCATGAATACTCCTCTCATGTATGCCGGTGTTTGATTCATGTCTCATATGTATTTAAATGCAATTCAAGACCCGTGTGTATAGATGTTTGTGGCCCTTGCCTTTGTTCTCGAGTGTATGATCCATGCCCTGAGTGATTGCTTCATATCTTATGTACATTATTAAGTATATGATTCATACCTTATGTATTCAAGGGGGGGGCTCCTAACTTGTGTATTCAAAAATATCCAAGTGCCTACTATGATTTTTGTGTACACTTTGTGGCTTACTTAACGATTTACGTATGATCATGTGTATACTTTGTGACTGGTTGAAATATGCTAACCAATTTTTTCGATAGATTTTTTCACACACAATCAACACTTCGCCAATTGAATTAGCGTTAGCATCAAAAACTGAAATCCAAGCTTGAAAGAACTCAACGCCAAGAATGCACACTCGATCCCAAGGAAGGATAGGTGTTGTCATATGGCGGAGAAACTGAAAACAATACTTGAAATGAGACAAACTCAACGTCAAGAATGTGCACTCAAGATCCCACTGAGGGCGAGGTGCTAACATATGATGGAGTTATTAATTGAACTGAAATAATTAGGCGGATAACCAGCCATGAGGATACATCTATCTAATTCGTCTGCTGCGGCGGGCATCCACTTAAAAGTGGGGGTTCACCACTTGAGAGTGGGTACAATGAAAGCTACAATGTTCATTTTCCACATTGGCAGTAAACCATCCAGGGGTAATTAATATGGAAATTAAACAAGTAATTGCAGAAAGTAAATGGTTGGATTAGTACTACTATATCTCAACTGTACAATCATGAAATCTGCAAATTACAAATTACAATAATAGAGAGCAATGCTAAGAAGAGGAGAATGAATTCTTTCAATGTTTTTTAGCTCTTCAATGATGAAAGAAAGCCAAAACTGAAATCTAATAAAGTCTGATATAAAACTAAGATTCTGGAAATTTTGATCAACAACTGTGAAATTCAAAGAAATATTCACAACTCACTCAAAATACCTCTGATTTGCATGAAACGAAAACCAATGTGCTGCTGGAAGATAGGCGCCCAAAATCAGACGAAGAAACAGCAACAAAAACTCAGAATTTATTTCTTGCACAATTCCCAATGCACCATGAATGGTACGGCCTTCTTGAGGGGCGATTTGGCAAGTAAAAATCAGAAACTCCAAACTAAAATCTGCAAATTGGTAGAAGGGGTCACCTTGGGTGTAGAAATAGGTAGGAAAGATACCCACAAGCAAATTAAATTTACTCCAAGAGCTGTATGCAAAAACCACCTTCAGCTGTAGATGAACCAACAACTTCAAATTGATAAAACTCCAAAATTCTTCAACATTCGAATTCAATCTGCTAGTCTGGATGAGAAACAGTCCCAAAGCCAACTAGGTGTTATCTTTCAAACACGAAATTGGATAAATGCTAAGAGGTAAGCATTCCTCGAAGCTAAATTCATGAAGTCATTCCGACAGCATAACAATATGATAAGCATAATGGATACCAAGGCTGGAGCAAAACCTTCACTAAATAGAAGCTCACAAAACTCTTCAATTTCCTGATAAGGCACACCAAAAGACACGAGTCTTTTTCAATTTCCAAAAACAAATAATTCTCAATATGGCGTCCCTTTTGCACAATTATGAACTTCACTTTATTTTTAAAAATATCTCCTTAAAAGTGGTGTCCACTTTTCCCAAGGCATTAGACAATAATTAAAATATATAAACACCTCATGAAGGCGTCCCCCTTCCAAGTCCCTATTTTAAACACAACTTAAAGTTGTTCACCTAGGCCAAGGGGTCAACTGCAAATTATAACATTAATGCCTTTATTCACCAAAATAAAACCTTTAGAAGCCAGACTTGAATTGCATTAAATGCTCCAACTGAAAATGAAGACCTTGAAGACTAATAACTGCATACTGCCAAAAATAGAATTTACTATAAATAGTAAACTCCCTGAAATGCCATAGAACCTCTGAACATGGAAACCCTAATTTTACATCAAACGAGCCTACAGGCTTCCGGAATAGGCTGATGAGTGTCAAAACAGATCACTGATGAGAAGGGGACATTACACTGGTATTCATGCGTCTTACTTGTATTCATGTGTATGCCTTACGACTCGCATGCATTCACAGTTTGCGACTTATGCGTGTTTATGGATATACTTTGTAACCCACGTGTGTTCCGACATATACCATGTATCTTTATGTGTATGCTTCATTAAAAATTTCCTTGCGTTAGATGCATTCCTGATGTGTCTTCAAACAAGGTTCCTCCATGGTGTCTTATGCTTAAAAGATTAATTAAAATTTGTTTGACAAATCGCTTTTTGTAGTTGAGGAGCTATAACTATTGCATGAGGACAAGCAATCTTGGGCGGGGAGGACTGTCATGTCCCCAAAATTGTAACCCTAAGATACCGAGCATTAACAGTTAAATAAGATAATAAATATTAAAATTTATAAAAGGAATATACGAGAAATTTAAATTATTATAATTATAATGTTCACAAGATAAAATTATAATTATAGTTATCAAATAAACATCGACATAAAAGACATATAAATATAAATATTATAATATAAATATATATAGAGAGAGAAATTGATATATTCAAATAATAATATACCTTCAGTTATACAAAATGCTTTTAGAAATAGAGATTGTAATAAGAGAGCATATTAATCACGTAACTACGTATTAAGGAATCGGTGAATGGTAAAAGCCGAATAAGCAAGTGATGTCTTTTGGCAGGATGTGTCTGTTGAGAGGCGTGGTTTAGGGAATAAATACATATGAATAGGTAAGACAAAGGGATATCGCTTATTATAAAAAGAAAAAGTCATGAATTCCTTGTCGATTCTCAGTGGACATCGTAGCAACGTTTGTAATAATACGAAGCTCTTCCGCTATCGCCAAGACATTCAATATGGAACTATTGGAAAAGCATTTTAAATGGAGGAAATGCTATCGATGACATTTGACAAACCCCCGACATCTAACATGATGAGAGTTGAAGCTATCACGACAAACATTCAATGGCCATTCCTGACTATTGACCACCGCCTTAGATAAGTGCTAAGCATGAAGGTAATCGATAATATTGAAGAATCATATCTGAGAGATTTAAACATTATCGGTGGTAGTCAATGGCAGAAGTATAACCAATTTATGAAGGCATCGATTGATTATTAAGAGGTTTAAGTAATTAAGTTAGTATTGAACTAAGTCTGAAGGGAGTGATGGCATTCACTGAGGGACATATCTACAAAAAAGGAAGTGACACATCCTTCATAAAGGATATAACCTTTGGCAACGTATAAAGAAAGATGAGGAATGAAACCAAAAGGGGAATATCGAATAGTTTCTGGAGAAACATACAGAGATCAACAACAAAAGACGTGACTTAAGGAAACTCAGGTTAAGAGGAAAGTCCCCTCACTGGCTTTGTCAATTTGCAGACTCTATAAATAGTTCGAGTCTTCTATAGTGGATACTGTGCAGTAATAAAAGATTAGAAACACATAGACTCAAAAACGTATCTGTAGTGCTCATGCGAATCTACAAATCTGACAATCATCAGGTATGAGTTCCATCGTAATGAGAATTAAGAGAATAACGTGTAGTAAGATTTCATTCAATTTAGATGTAGTTGATACTAATAAATGTACTTTAATATATTATGATTTGTGAGAATATTGAATTATCTTAAGAGGGATGAATATATTGTGGAATCAATTGACGTGCTAATGATCGATAGAGAGAAAGAGACTTGTAGTGAGTACACTCACAGGGAACGCATCTTACAGTCTGAGGTAAGTATCATTAGTTGTCTGAATAACATTAAAGATTATGTATTCTGGAAATTCAAAGTGCTACATGCAATGAAGGATTTACGTTATGACGACTAACCTAAATCTTATTAGATTAAATACTAGTTGGATTCATAAATATTTCATTCTGCGATGACTCGTGAATACAATCTAATATATCTAATGATGAATGAATGCGTAGAGCGACTTAACGATATTAATAGATAATATTTATCAAAGTCCAATAATGATGCTTGCAACAATTATTGAATATCCTAAGCTATTATGACTCTTACCCTGAAGAATAGTCTTCAGACTCCAGTCCCCTTTTGCTAACGCTCGATAAGGATAGGGAGTGTGTGGAAGGGAAAGGTGGGTAAATCCATCCAATGTTGGACGGAGCCCAAGACAGGTAACCAACCTTGAGGGTGTCCAACTCGAGGTGGGGTACGCGCCCTTGGCACAGTAAATCTACCATCCAATGAGGTTAGGAAGAGGAATGAAGCGAAGATCTATTCCGCTTAGGAGTAAGAAGTCATTCGTGATCATGATAGTTAATGCCCTAGATGATAATGCATTCATTTGTCTTATTCTTGAAATGTGCAACTTGAAATGATCTAATTTAATCGTGAACAAGGAACATTTGTGTGTGTAAGACCTAAAGGCAAGTTTCATTCACAAATTAATTGTTTGGTAAATTCAAATTCTTGCTCCTAACTATGTGCAATTTTATGTCTCTAATATGGGGACATTACAGTTGCATGAAGCCAAGTCTTTCTAGAACAAATAAATAGCATCATTAGTGCTTGAAGACATCTTCTATAGAAATCCTTCCTTTGTGAACGAGTCTCTTTACACACAAGCATATTCCAAAGCAGGGAAAATTGCACATCTCCCAAGCACACTTAACAACCCAAGGTTGGCCAATACAGCTGAGAAAGAAGGGATTAACAGGACAATGAGCTTCACTATTGTGTTTGGTTGGGAGGTTGTTGTTGTTAGTCTTCTTGCTCTATAATTTGCCTATAGATTTCAAATTTTTGAATGTTGGTGTTGAAATTGTCAAATTAGAGGATGAGAAGGTGAGGAAAAGAAGTATACACAAGAGCTAGCCGATGAAGTTGAAGGTTGACCTCATTCCAATTGGTCTTGGGAAACTCAGGTTGCTCAACTCTAGGAACCTCCTAATCCTCTGGGCTGATCTTGCTTCAAAACCATTATTCAAGGATGACTTGGCATGAAATGGGCTAAAGCCAATTATTTATTCAAGGACCGAGTTGAGCAAAATTAGGGAAAAGCTGGAATGAAGAAAGAGGCAGAGTAGCAATGCGGGGTAGTTAAAAACCTCTGACTTCTGTACTGATTGCAAGGAAGGAAATTATGTGGGAAACAATTAATAAAGATAAGCTAACTATTCTAATGAAATTAATGTACTCCTACTCCACCAAAGCAAGTAATGGAAAGAAAATTACCTTCAAAATCATAAGTTCGTTCATAATCTGCAAGATAAAATGTGTTTTAAACTTAGTTCAGCAAAATAAATGATATGACTGTATACTAAATATGTAACTGTCATTAACAATCCACTTCTTTGGATGAAAAGAAACTAACCGCACAAGCAAGCAAACAAAAGACAATGATTTTCAAACCTATACAAAACCACTTTATGAGACGAGAACAACAAAATCAGTAAAACAAAAGTTGCAAAAGATTATAGAAATGAATTGGAAATGTTTGGAAACATGGAATGGCACGAACTATCTTGATCTTCTCACTCAAAACTGCAAAAAACTACAATCGCACAAGATTGAAATTTCTCAAAATGAATGGAAAATGAGATATAGATGGATTTAAAGATCCATGATTATAACCATAGATTGAAAACCCGGCGAGTAGTACTCGCAGGTTGCAGGCCTTGCGCAAGTGACTCGTGGGTTTACTTGCAACTTGGCAAAGGTTAAAAATTCGCCGAGTTGTGCCTGAAAACTCATCAAAAAACCCCGCGAGTTCGCCAAAAAAACTCGCCAATTCAGATGTGGGTTTGTGAAATGCGTTTTTTACATGATTTTTGTTACGATTTGGATGTGATTTGGCCTATAAAAAACCTGGCGAGTCGACCTTACAGACACAACAGTTGGAGAGAAAATAATTTTAATAAAAATGTGTCAAATACCTAATTTCTCCCTTAATTGATAAAATTTTGAAAATGGTGCGGATGAAGTTTTGTGTGGTTTCAAAAGCCTTAATTTGGCTTGGTGGCGGTGCGCTGCCCCTCAACCCCGCCATGCACTGGGGTGCCACCCAGACCTCTAAGGGGCATTGCCCCTTGACCCCATTGGGCATTGTCCCTGACCCCATGAGGGGCACTTGGGGCCCCCTAGACCCCATGAGGGCATTGCCCCAAACCCACCCGAGGGTGTTTCCCCAAACTCACTTGATTCATTTTGTAGCTATATTTTGCATAAAGTTTATATTTTTTCAAAAAATTATGGTTTTTTTCAAAAATTTAATTGTTTTTTAAGGTGTCAAGTACTCTCCAAGTCAATTTTTTTGGCTTTCCAAGTACTCTCCGAGTCCAAGTTTGCAAACTATGATTATAACACTCACTAAACCTGAAAATACAGCAAGATAGGAATGATAAAACATTGTTAAGAGAGACAAACAAGTTGTGCAAATGAATATAAATAGTATATATGAAGAGAACATTCTCAATGATCACAAACACATATATGACTGATTTTGATAGTTGGACAGTGACAAAACAGCAAATTGGAAGGAGTAGAAAATGTGGAATTTGGTCAAACAAATAGTGAATGACCAGCGGTAAAAAAAAAGACAAGCAAGGACACAATTATTCAATTACAAAATGACTTTATTTAATGACATTTAAAGTGTCTGAGGTAGTTGCTGTTAAATTTAATGATCAGATTTGCAATGCACAGAAATTAATTCAAAATTCACACAAGACACAACAGATACCCTGGGAAAACCCTCCTCTTGAGGGAGAAAAACCCAGCCAATAATATCTCTTATATTATTGAGTCACAATAAGAATATCTCCTTTACAATAGGCCAATAAGAAGGCCAATACACATCATCACAGTCTGATGCAAGTACAGAACTGAGTAATACAGACTGCCAATAATATTCTCTGCCTTCTACACAGATCACAATCTGCTCTTTTCACAGACTCGCACTTGAAGAATTTGAACTTGACATGTATGGAATGAAAGCTAATGAATGATCTCAGACTTACATAACAGATCGACTGATCTGCTCTGCTCTTTCCTCTTATTTGCACCTTTAGACTAGAGATAGAACAATGTAGAATGGATGATAAAACAAGGAGGAAAGAATGGATATATATACATGCTTGAAAGAGGACGCACCTCTTCACTATCTCCAAGTCGGCCTTCACAAGTAATATAATATTTACTAATTAAGAAGTCGGCCACCAATGAAGTAAAGTCTTCTTCATAAATAATCACACCTAGAGGAGAGAGGGGTCGGCCTCAAAACAGGTAACTCTTCACTAATAAAATCGTGCCTTTAGATGTTTATAAATTAAATAGCCTCATTTGCTATTATTTAATTTATCAAGTAAGGAACAATTGATAGGCTGGAAGAATACGACTTAAGCTGTAATATAAACATCAACACTCCCTCTCAGCTAGGGAGGATACTTCCAGCTGCACAAGACAAATCACCTCATCGTGATGTCTATCACTATGGCTACAACCATAAGTGAAAAGAAAAAATATCACCTCATCATGATATTAGATATCGCCTCAACACGATATCAACCATACTATGGTGTGTACAAGTGTTCATCACTCGTGTGATGTTGTCACCTCAACATGACTTTCACTAGGGCTCTCCTAGAGGGTGAAACACAAGTACAAGATGTTGTCATGGAGTCACACACATAACATCCACCATGACTCTCTCAGAGGGTGGAAACAAGGGCTTTCACCTCAATTCTCAAAGAGAAATGCATTAACAAGGGCTTGCACCTCAAATCTCTCTCAAAGAGAAATGCATTAACAAGGGATTTCACCTCGAACTTCTCTCACAGAGAAGAACTCATTAATCAAGGGATTTCACCTCGAATTTCTCTCGCAGAGAAGAACTCATTAACAGGCTCACTGATGCTGAGACTCTTTCTCAGTTAAGGCTGGATTCTCCACCATACCAAGCTTATCTCGAAAGTACACAAACTTGATTCTGGAGAGAGGCTTGGTGAGAATGTCTGCCATTTGCTCATCAGTGCTGATATACCTCAATTGTATAGCCTTCCGCGTTTATATCTCAACATGCTTGGTTCGTCATGGAACATAAGATTGAATGATAGCTTCACTTAACTCAATTATCACAATGAATGATAGTAGGCTCCATTGATTGCCCAAATAATCCTGCAAGGGAGCTTAAAGCCACATTGCTTCGAGCCATAAGCTGCAATATACACGGCTGCCGCTCAATGCTAGATGATTGTTTCCACAGGATCTCAGATCCAGCTCCAAGAATATCTCAATATCCAATCAGTGCTACCGCAAGTATCTTAGGATATTCTTTGTTGCAACAAGATTACCATCTTCTTCAAGCTCAGCAGGCTCCCTCTGAATCTTCAAGCACTTGCATCAACCTTCTGATCTCTTCGTCCAAGATTGCCTGCAACACTTTGACTTAGATAAATGTTTTCCAGCGCACACCTCTGGTACTGTAGAGAGTTCAGGATAGTCCTCCTCGACCTCATCCCAGATCTCACTATTCTGAATAGGTTTGCGGAGCTACCAATGACAAATCCAGATGACAGTCTTGAGCAATTGTGATCTCAACAGCTGAAGGGATCTTCTAAGGATTTAGCACCTAGCTTTGCAATACAGTAATCTTCACTTCTTCTCAGTGAGTTACAAAACTCCCTCTTGACCCCTGCTTTAGAGATTGCAAGGAAGACTTCTGGAAGTGAACTCCCTCTAGCCACCAACTTAGTCCCATGGCTGCAAGATGTGACTTCATTCTTGATCATTTCTTTGGTCGGCATGACTTCCTCATGAGATGCCTCAAGCTTTTCATCACTAAGCAATCTCTCAACACCTTCTGCTCTTAGATCTGTCCTGGAAGCATTTTAGAGAGAGATTACTAACCGTTTATAACTATCCAAAGAAATATCAAGGCTAGAATCATACAAAGTTTACTATCTCAGGTTATAGAATGAATACATAAGAATTTATGAACAATATTGAAACATGAATAAGTAAATCAACCTATAAGAGAAATATATCAAAGAATCATAATGAAGGAATAAAGAAACTTATCTTTATTGAATTTTGATATAACTCTTTCTTCCAACTTTTACTCCTCTCGAGAGTGCTAAACTCAGCACAACAAAAGACAATCTGAACAACTGCAAATTTCTTGAATGCATTATGCAGTTAGCAAGTAGAACCAACTCTCTCCAAGAGTCAAGGCTCTAACACAGTTCATGCATTAGAGAATGATATCGATGTGATCAACCTATCACAACGAAAATGCAATTCTCTTTTTCATCTCAAAGTCACACTCAGAGATCTACATAATTAGCATGAAACAACTCGCAATGAATAATTTTAAATCTTCAAAGGATCTTTATGCTAGAGAGCACAATTCAAGAGAAATTACAATCTCTCTATACTAATCACACAAGATCCAAATAAATGAAATAACTCAGTAAACAAAGAATACTTATCTCTTGATGGATGCAAATACTAGACACAATAAGACACGCTGCTCATGCGCACAGATCAGCACACAACCTTCACGGCTTGAACACAAGCCCATGATTTAGAATAGAAATTCCCTAGAATCCTTCTGAGGGGAGATCTCATCCACATCCACAAATGAAGCATGCTGATTAGGCCTGGTTGGGCAATCCTTTGCATAGTGACCAAACTTGTCACAACGAAACCATTGGACTTTAGAAAGGTTCCACTTCTTCTTGAATGCGGGAGCACCATCAACTCCTTTATCTCTATTCCTCTTGAAATATCCTTTCTTTCCATCTTTCCCTTTCTTCTTCGAGGATTGAGCGGAAAGAACATGAATGTCTTCATTTGTAGGGCTTCGACCAATACCTCTTGCAGCCAACCTAGATTCTTCTTGAATGCAATCCGCCCTCAAACGATCAAACTTGGGAAGTTTAGATCTTGCGCTGATTCCTTGAATGAAAGACTCCCAAGATGAAGGAAAGACCATTGAGGGCAAGCATGGTCAGATCCTTGTCATCAACAAAATGACCAATGGTAGAGAGCTGATCTCTCAATTCGGAAATCTTCATGAAGTAAGCGATGATAGATTCTCCTTCTGCCATCTTCACATGATGGAGATGTTGCTTCAGTGCAAGTGTACAACTTGTGTTGTTGATTTCGTACATCTCCTCCAAGGTTTTAAACATCTCCCTTGCCGTCTTCAACTTGGAGACAATAGGAACAATATGATCCTTCATGGAATCAACTAACATCTTCTTCGCCTTAGAATCTTTCTTCTTCCATTTAACTTTCTCTTCCTCATTCGTAGGCTCGGGGACTTTGCTCTCCACGAACTCCGCCAATTCGTTTTCCTCCAAGGTGAGCATAATTCTGAATCTCCAAGATGTGAAGTTTGTTGCTCCCTCAAGTCTGTCCTCGATCTTGAGACCGTTCACCATCTTGATGAAGAGATAGAAGTAATCAACGATGAGAAAGAGAATAAGGAGTATCTCTGTAATACAGAATCTGATCAAGATCTTCTTCAAACCCGCTCTGATACCATGTTAAATTTAATAATCAGATTTGCAATGCACAGAAATTAATTTAAAATTCACACAAGACACAGCAGATACCCTGGGAAAACCCTCCTCTTGAGGGAGAAAAACCCATCCAATAATATCTCTTATATTATTAAGTCACAATAAGAATGTCTCCTTTACAATAGGCCGATAAGAAAGCCAATACACATCATCACCGTCTGATGCAAGTACAGAACTGAGTAATACAGACTGCCAATAATATTCTCTGCCTTCTACACAGATCACAATCTGCTCTTTTCACAGACTCGCACTTGAAGAATTTGAACTTGACATGTATGGAATGAAAGCTAATGAATGATCTCAGACTTACATAACAGATCGACTGATCTGCTCTGCTCTTTCCTCTTATTCACACCTTTAGACTAGAGATAGAACAATGTAGAATGGATGATAAAACAAGTAGGAAAGAATGGATATATATACATGCTTGAAAGAGGACGCACCTCTTCACTATCTCCAAGTTGGCCTTCACAAGTAATATAATATTTACTAATTAAGAAGTCGGCCTCCAATGAAGTGAACTCTTCTTCATAAATAATCGCGCCTAGAGGAGAGAGAGGTCGGCCTCAAAACAGGTAACTCTTCACTAATAAAATCGTGCCTTTAGATGTTTATAAATTAAATAGCCTCATTTGCTATTATTTAATTTATCAAGTAAGGAACAATCGATAGGCTGGAAGAATACGACTGAAGCTGTAATATAAACATCAACAGTTGCTAAGTGGAAGCAACACCTAAACCTCTAACAATTGATTTGGGATAATGAGAATGGGAGCAAACCAAGCTATCAACTTGAAAGTAAGCTAAACTAGGAATGACTAGAATGTGAGACTTATAGTGTGAGCCTGAGGTATTCTCATTCACCCCTAGAGGCTATCAAACTCCATCAGAATATGTTGAGTTCTTCAAAATTCTGACTATACAACAGCAAGTCATTCATGAGAATGTTGTTTGCCAGTTATTCATTAACATATTCAGGTATGTTAGTCTTCCACCAAATTCCATACATTCTTGGGCTGAATATGAGAATTCTTTATTAAGACAATTTGGGAAAAATATAAATCCACGGAAAGCTTTCTTACAGATTGCAGCAGTTAGAAGACAACCCAACGAGTCTATTTCCTAGTTTAATCAAAGATTTTACCGGGTACATGAAACTTGCACACTTCTCTTAACAAACACAGAAAAATTATAGTTAGATTATAGGCTTTGTAATGAGGAATTGTCCCATGCTCCTCTGTCATGACCCCAACCACATTTAAACATTCCCAACTAAACAAAATGCCCATCAAACGCAGCAGATCTTAAAAAGATAGCCAATATCATATAAGTCTATGGAAAAAGTGACACTAGTTTCATACTAGGATTGGGAATAAAGAAGATTTAAATTAAAATTAAACTGTAAATTTTCAAAGGGCAGCGGTTGAATAAGAAAGGTTGCAACTCCTTCAAAGGGCAGTAGTTGTATGTGAAAGGTTGTGACTCCCTCAATAATAAGGTATAAAGGGAGATTATTTCATTGTGGAGAGGACACCATTTGTGAAGAAATATTATGACATATTCCAAGTGAATCTTACAGCCGAAGAGGATGAAAACCCTCCAAGGAAAATTAAGAGATTTAGGATGGAAACCCGTAACTTCTCTTAGCAAGTTAGTGGATGAAAACCCCTAACTTGGGTAGACATTAGAGACATTCATAGCTGCAAGTTTGAAGGAAGATTATAGCAGAAAAATCAAGATAAGGCCCATTCTTAGAATTATTCATAAAATTATAAAGCTGAATATTATAATAAAATTCATAATTTTATATAAAGTAATATTTATAAATAGTATACAATTGTTATTTTGAGTTAGGATTATTGTTTAAGGAAAAAATACGAAATGTTCTAAAAAGGGACATTACAATTATTTTTAGAGCATAGCAATCTTGCCAGCCTGAGGGTCTAAATCTAGTTAATGCAATGGAGCCAAAAGGCTCAAAGGGCTTTGCAAAGAGAAAGAAGAAAAATAGAGGCAGCACTACAAAAAGAAAAGCAAATTAGTGGTAAAACCAAGATGGCCAATCAGGATGAGTGGAGGATGTTTATAGAAAAAATGGCTAAAAGGCATAGGCAAATGATGAAACAACATGAGGAAACCAATCAATTACTCATCCAAATGATGCAAAACATGAATAATTCTCACAGACACACACAAAACAATGGGATAGAAGTTAGTGACACTAATCAGAATAGAGTAACCATAAATAAGTAATAACAATAGAAGTGGATCATCACCACACCCTACTTAACCCACATTTCTACCTAGAACAAAACCCCCCAAGAAGAAGAATTAAATCAAGAAGCATTTGAGGCCTCTATAGATGAATATTCAAGGATTGATCACAATGTTGGACATGATATTCCTTTCATACAATTCTGCAATGCTAGGAATGGATCTAGGGGAAGACAAATCATGCCGCAAGGCAATAGAGATCTACAACAAAGATTAAGCAAGATGTCACTTCTCACATTTGATGGTTCAGGAAGAGTCACAGTGAGAGCTTGGGTCAAAAAATTGGACACATATCTCTCACTTAGTCCTATGATGTAAGAGGAAGTCATTAAGTTTGCTATTCTTCATTTGGATGGGATTGCACATGAGTGGTGGCATCATGGAATTGTCACACATGGACATCAACATATTGCGACATATGTCAAATTTACACAAACACTTATAGATAGATTTGATCAAAAGCATCCAGAGAGGCATTTCAAAGAAATTACATGATTGAGGCAACGAGGATCAATAGAGGATTATGTGGCAGAATTTCAGAGGATTTCAATCATGGTGATGGATGTTACCGAGGAAAGATTCACTTATTCATTGAGAGTTTGATAGAGTCATTCTGAGGCTTGGTGAGCGCCCTTGACCCTACATCTCTACAAGATGCAATTCAAAAAGCATTGAGGTTGGAAGTTTCTACGAATAAGAGCAAGTCCTACTCCAAGAATGCACCACCTGAGCAACTTAGGAAACCACTTTCACAACCAAAGTTCTTACCTCCAAAGGCAAGCCAAGAAGAAGTCACTAAGAATGAGCTCCGAAGGAAGAAGTTGTGCTTAACATGTAGGGAACCATGGGAGTCGAGTCATAGATGTTTAGGGAAAGGACAAATGCATTGTCATGTCCCCGAAATCGCAAACCCTAACGTTGAAATCCAATTGAATAAATAAAATGAATAATTATATAAATAGTGAAAATATAAAAATAAATATTGGCAATCTAATATTAATCATTATACTCTAATAATATGATATATAAAATAATAAATATAAAATAATACAAACTGAAATCATAAAAGAGAGAATATATGAGCCAAGGAAATAGCGACCATGAAGGTCGAGTGATTAAGCACTAGTCTAACATTAAGAAGTCAACGATTAAGGGATTATCAAAGACGATTGAGACCAATATTGTAGACTCTTAAGCACATCGTTTAGTAATGGCAAGTGACTAAGTGACATGCCTTTTGGGGACGGATGTCTCTATTCCAAGCAACACAACCGTCCCGTGCAAAATATGAAAGTATAAATATTAAGGAGAAATGATGAGGGGGATTATCATCGGGCATGTATGGAAGGAACCATCAAAGATCCGAAGCACATAGTAAGCATCAATTCCATCGGGTCTTACTGCTGACGCAAAGAACCAAGGGAGGCCTGCGCTTGTTCCAATAAAGATTGGGTATTGTAAAGGACGAGTTTCAGAGCTGAATGACAAGCTTAGGGTTGTTAGTTTGGTTAGGCATTGAATGCTACAGACCTTATATTCCTACATAGCCATTACCCAAACTCCAAGGTGGCACGTGAGGGATTTGCTGAACCGTGGGTCTTGTGTGGAGAGTTGCGGGCTTCATTGTCGGGCGAGATATTCCATCTGGAGCTACCATTCACTTATGGAGTTAGTCACAAATGGTTTAAGTCTGGAGCTACCATTCACTTATGGAGTTAGTCACAAATGGTTTAAGTGTTCCACTGAAATGGGGACATTACATAGAGCTTATCACATATAAAAGGTCCTCCTTCAATCATCAATGGGAAGAGAGATGGTAAGAGCTTCTACAGACCGACTGAGGCAGAAGATAAGTTAGATGTCTATAAATTATGTTGAAGACTCATCAAGGGTTGAATGAATGATAATAAGTAAGTGAATATGATCATAAATAAATAGATGTGAATGTATATAAATAAATATGTACCTACATATGTATATATTCAGGCAAATATAATTATTGTAAATCAGCTAGGAATAATCATATACATATAGATCTTCAAATGGATGTAATAATGATGATTGTCGCAATTATTGAGCCTTATAAGTAGTTATGATGCTTAGTATAATTACGGATAATTATCTATTGAGTTACACTAACGACATCTGTTGAGTGCAGAGAAACAAGAACAATTGAATCTTAGGAAGATACATCATCACATCAAGTAAGAAGACGGATCAGGCTCAGGGAAATAAGTCTGGAAGAAGTCCAGTTAGCACGACGATCTGAGGTAAGCGTCATCAGCTGTCTGGATTAACATTGAAGGTTATGTATTCTGAAAATTCGAATTACTACATACGGTGAAGGATTTACGGTATGATGACTAACCTAAATCTTATTAGATTAAATACCAGTTGGGTTCATAAATACGTCATTCTGTGATGACTTGTGAATACACTTTAATATATCTGATGATGAATGAATGCGTAGAGCGATTTAACGACTTGACTGTAATTAATAAATATATATGTCGATATATTGGGTCTCACCTATTTAGCATAGATGAAAAACTAATTCCACAATTGAAGATTAACGATTAACATTTATGCCACAATAATGTTGCTTATAGCA
>VDFB02259265.1:0-29691 GCA_007258455.2 Sequoia sempervirens
AAAAAAATGACGGATGAGATACCTGATTAGTTAGCATGAAAAACAAATTAATACCAGTCAGATCTGCAACTCCCATGACTTCATTAGCAGCCACACTCTTCATTGCAAAAGAACACTGTTGATTACTTCCTGACAGAGACGTTACAGCCAGCTGGAGTAGCAATGAAACAATGAAACAATCCTTCATGGTGGCGGTGAGGCTAGGGTTTCATACCCAGCCAAAAGAAAATCATAAACCACGAATTGCCCTAACATGCTTTCTTTTCAATTGATGACTTTGTTGAAATGAAGAGTGATTTGAAGTCCACACTAAGTCAAGAAACATAATAATGTTCAACATAAAAGATTGCTGTCCCAAGGATGCCGACTTAATGATCCAATATATCCATCAAAATACGTTGCTGACTTGAAGACTTTTCAAAAAGGTCGACCGCTATAATAATAACCATCAAGTAGAGCTCTCTAAATATTGACTAATAATTCGCACCAAGTAACCTTTGATCGAGTCAATGATTCTCATAAGGCCAACTAGAAGAAAATGATGGCTCAAGACAAAGCCATGTCATTTTCAAATGACTTTTAAGTAATGCACATAGACATTTAGCTTGAATCATATATGACTTTAATCAAAGTCATTTACCAAGGCATGTTCACCAAGTAATGCCCAAACCAATCATTAAAAAAAAATGCCATAAATATGACTTTTACAAAGTCATATGTAATGTAAAACGTACCTCATGAAGGATCCAAATTACTAACCAAAGCCAAGTGAAAGCCATGAATGGTATACCTCCAACAAAGTTCATTGAAGTGAATATCTTATACTGAAAAAGAAAGCATTGATGTCTCATAATCAAGTACCATTGAGTCAAATGAAGCAATAATCAAACTGTCTGAAATGAAGCAAAGTATTGAAGCACTGAACCAAATATGTGCCATGATCATCAACAATATACCAACTCAAAGACTAACTAAGTAAACCATGAAATATTATACCTAAATGTGTGAAGTACCAAGTTCATAATTCTGAAACTGAAAAGAGACCTGAATCTGAAAACCAATACCATAATCCAATTACTTGGACAAGTAAGATAACCTGTATCTACATGAAGCTCAAACTGATCAATTCAACAAGATATGATAAGTCTGAATGTAAACCAAATCTGAATGAAACCCAAAGCCATAAAATTGTCCACTGATAGCCAAAACAGGAATAGACCAAGAGTAAGCCAGAATAGATCCAATAAACATGCCAAGACCAAAAAGCCATATTATCAATTTTGTCATCAAATCTGTACCATGATAAAGCATAAAGATCCAAATTGAGACTGTCAGACCAAGAGAACCAACAAAAAAAGATTTTGTCATCAAGGACAAACCATTTGAACACAACTGAGATCCAACAGCCACAATAGGATGCCCAAAGCATTTCTTCTTTCTAAGCCCAAGGGTAGATAGGCAACCCTCTTGGCCCACAAATGGTAGACACTTGAGTCATCCATTATGGGTGATCTACTTAGCATGAAACCTCATAATTGCTACCCCCCTTGTACTCATGTCTCTTCTTCCCATGATCGATTATAGAGGCATAAGTAACTTATGGTTGGACTAATAACTGAATTGTAGTTCTTTATTAGGCTTCACATGAAATGCATAGAATTAATGTATTTAAATTATTAACACACTTGTTGAATAAGATTCCTATTTTGGATATATTAGCAAATGTTGACTTTTGCCCTTGTCTACTGAGTAGAAACAATGATATTTGATTTGCTTTAATTACCTTGCTATTGATCTATCTATTCAGAAGACATTTCTTGCCAAACCTACATATGATTACTTAAATAAAATCAAATGAATAAGATCATATTATTCATATTTATATTAAGGAATCATAGTTACTTATAAGGTTCAATAATTGTTGCAAGCATCATTATTACATAATTATATATAATATATATCTATATATATTTTATATAAATATATATACATATGACTATTTCTAATTGATTTCAATTTACAATAATTATAATAATGATGCTTGCAACAATTATTGAACCTTATAAGCAACTATGATTTATTAATATGAATATGAATAATATAATCTTATTCATTTGATTTTCTTTTAAGTAATCATATGTAGGTTTGGCAAGAAATGTCTTCTAAATACAAATGACAGATTGATAGCAAGGTAATTAAAGAAAATCAAATATCATTATCTCTACTCAGTAGACAAGGGAAAAAGTCAACATTTGCTAATATATCCAAAATATAGGAATCTTATATTTTAGCAAGAATTGTGGTATGGAATTTGAATACATTAATTCTATGCATTTCCTGTGGAGCATAATAAAGAATTACAATTCAGTTATTAGTCCAACCATAAGTTACTTATGCCTCTATAATTGATCATGGGAAGAAGAGACAAAAGTACAAGGGGGGTAGCAATTGCGAGGTTTCATGCTAAGTAGATCACCCATAATGGATGCCTCAAGTGTCTACCATTTGTGGGCCAAGAGGGTTGCCTATCTACCCTTGGGCTTAGAAAGAAGAAATGCTTCAGGCATCCTATTGTGGCTTCATTTCCAATCTTCCCAATGGTTGATTATTAGAGTGGCTAATAACCTTAAATCCATGTTGATTGTAAGAGGGATGGATAAGGTTGCAAGGGTAGGGAATGCAAACACAAGTTGTCTGCCAAGTACACCACCCCATGTTGGATGACTGAAGTGTCTACCACTTGAGGGCCAAGAGGGATGGCATATCCACTCTTGGGCTTGATATGGATAGCTTCAGGCAGACTTATCATGCTCCTCATCCAACTCCTAGTATGATCCAACTTTCAATGTGCATTATGAACATTGTGTGATTTATATTGTTTGAAATAGTTATGTATTTACATGGTTTAAATAGATAAGATATTTATTATATATGTTTGATCATATGAATATTATCTAACATGATTGCAGGACCTAAACCAAGATTTATCTTGCTTAAGGCATTTAATTGGTAAGATATAACCCTAACTGCATTATACTTGTGATTTTAGGCCAAGATTTAGGGTTATCTAAGAAGGGGACATTACACTCTGGCTCTATATCTCACAACTTCTTCTCTCATTCCTTATAGTCATGTTGTTTGTGTGAAAGGATACACAAGTTGGAATGCACACACACACACACACACAAATATATATATAAAGACTTACTTCCCAATTATATTTCTGATAATATATTTAATCCAATAGACATCTTGTAATTGCTAATCCTTATTCCTTGTTTTCAATTTGCTTCTCAATTCATACTCCATTCCTTCAATTCTGTTGTAAAGTGGTGACCTTTTGAATGGATATGATTTGTTTACCAATGCTAATTGTTGCCTTTAAACTAATCGTTGCACCCTTTAATTATGATTACTGCATTTAAACTAATCACTCTCTTTAATTTGAATCGCTGCCCATTAATAAGACAAACAAATTATAGTCAGTCGACGTATTCATCTTTAATCTTCTATTGTAAGGCATCATATTACTTGGAGGTTAGTCTGCATTCTTTGTTCTTATTTGCGCCATAAGAAGGAAGTTGACCCAAATGGTTTAACTTGTTGTGGGGTGATCAGTGCCCTTAATTATGCTTAGTCATCCTATGATGTAGAGTGGCAGGGGAAGCAACACCTTTTCTCAAAAATTTCTCTCAAACACTCTATGTGCACACATCTTTTCACTATTCCTTTCAACAAAGCAATTTAATCACCAACATGACTCTCTCATCCAAACATCACTATAGGACTTGGGGATGATTTCAATACTCCCAACATGACAAATCATGATCATACAAACAGATTTTGCACACAAAAACACTCACTCTCCCATCACTTCCAAACAATCCCATGCAACTTTGTAACATTCACCAATAGGACAGTCAAAATAAAATCTGATTAAGGCATTAACTAGACTATGAAACATGGTTTTAGACTCTTAACACCATCCTCCACAAGTTCCCAAAAGCACAGGATCAAACACCCAAAACAAATGTATCAAAAGATTGATTTACAAGCCATAAACAAGGCTTAACTAGGCTTGTACTAGGAAGCCTTCAACTTGTCAAGGAACACCCCAACACCCCTAATGCATTTAAAAGACTCCAATAGATTCCCCAAGACCTGTTCCATGCTTTTCATCCATTCTATTTCCTCAAGTACTCATAAAACAACAAATAATGTATTCAAATGATCACATTTTAGATTGTACAAAGCAAAAACCAGACCTAGGGCATCACATAACTTTTGCAAACCTCCATTTTTCAATCTGAAACAAATTGCAGCATGTAAAGGAGTCCTAAGTCTACCAATCCACCAAGTTTCAGATTTTTCCCACGGTGGAAATGAGAGTTACATCCATTTTGGTGACCAAACCCTTGTTTTGTAAGGTTTCAGACCCACTTTCACTAAAATTGATGTAACTTACTCAATACTTGATGAAAACGAGCCAAATCACCACCAAAAGAAAGTAGACTCTGCCCTCTTTCAGACCATGCCAATTGGGAGCCCATACAATGATGTATCAGACTGTACCAAGCACGAGAACAGTGAAAAATGCTGAAAAAACAGAAAAATAGAGTTTTTTTATTATATTTAATGCTTCAAAACTTCATCCCACTTAATACCTTGACCAGAGGAGGCTATTTAAACTTGTTTCCCATCATTTACAACAACCCTCAACTGACTTTTGAAGGAGGGAACTGTTGGTTAATGAGATTACATCATTAATGCTAATTTTACACCAAATTTCATTATGACAACTTTGCATTTTGAAGCAACTTTGCAATCCTAAAGACCTAAGACCTTAAAAACCATTCAAATGGCTCTAAAATAGCCTTATTACATGTTCAAAACTCCAACCTTGCACATTTACATACAAATTCAAATTTTTGCCTTCCCAAGGCTACAAAGACAACAATTGTTGCAAGTTTGCAATTTTCTACATTTTGACCCCAAAACTCAAAAACTCACCCTAGATCTTGCTCAATGGTCTTGATTGACCTTATTAATGACAAAAAGACTCAAATACTCATTGTAACCTCCTAACCACCTATTTTCATCAAATGAGCAAAAATGGAGAATGAGGTGTAGGTGCTCTTGCACCATCCTACCTCTAATAAAATCAATGCTTAATCTCTTCTCTGCAATATTATAATCATTGCTTCCCTTTTAAACATCATTGTTTCATGCATAGGAAATTTTAACCTGGGTGATTAAATCTTGATCATTGCCTCTATTAATTAATTTTTGTACTTTATAGTGTTTGATAATTACAGTCTTCTGATCGCTATCTATTCCTCCCCATATCTCATTAACTTGAGCAACTAGCAAATATTTATATATGCTTATTCCTTAGACATCAAAGCATGGTCAACAAAAATAAATAAATATTAATTTGTATTTCAAATATGGCCGACCTAGACTTAGTGTTGTAAATTGCAAGGACATGGCACAAAGCATTCTGACTTGGATGCTTCCACTTCCTACCGTATTGCATATGAGGAGTCCGATAGCTAGCATGAGCACACTATTAGTGCTAATTATAGTGGCACTAGCATTGCTTGTGATGATTTAGAAAATCCATGTGATGCTTAAAAGTGTTGAACTTGATATTATTATTTTAATATTGAACTTGAAATTTGAACAATGAATATTTATCATGCATGTTTTAAATAACATTCAAGTTTATGGTGATTTTGTTGTTTATATGATGTTATATGATATTCTAATCCTAATTCATGCTTTTGGCTGCATATATATGGTTTTTACATGTTTTTGTATGGAAGAACCCAAAAAAAACCCAAAACGAACCCAAACCCCCCCAAAATTTTTTAGCCAAACATGTGAATCGAACCCCTTAACCCGAACTGAACTAGTACCAAAACCAACAACTTAGCTTTGAATCAATTTCACTTAACCATGGATTTTCTCCCAAGTTAAAAGCTATCTATCTTGCCCAAGGAGGGGTGAACCACCAAGGCTTCCTATAAGGCCACCTAGATGTAATGAGAGCTCAAGTGCATTTAAATAGGAAATGAGGGAGAAATTAGGGCAACCATTTCAAATTTCCCTTTTCCCTCCAAATGGGATGCCCAACTCTCAAGAAAGATTTTTTAATTTTAATTTTATTAACTTAAATCCTCATCTTGGGTGCCCAACTTAGGTCCTGAAGGTTGCTTTCTAAAAAAAACTTAAAGTCACCTTCTCCTAGGCGTGGGGGTGTAAGGAGTCACTTTTAACTTTATAACATAAATTAGAATATTGCCTTTTTCAAAATCCAAAGATGGTGGAAGAATATACTGCCAAAAATATTAGGACTCGCCAACTGAACTGCCAACCTGCCAACTAAATTGCCAAGCATGTCAGATCTAGAACCCTTGCATCAAACATTTGCTAGGACTATTGCCAAAAAAAACACTTACTAAAAATAGTAAGTGTGTCCAAACACCAAATTAGCCCAAATTGAGATGTAGCTACGACTTACTAAAAATAACAGTTACTGCCCACCAAGGATTTCAAAAAACCTATAAAAACCCATAAAACACTCTAGCAATCCTTTGTACACACCCCTTGAAAGTGTTGGCAAGAAACCTCCAAGAATCTTGGAATCCCTTTAAATGCCTTTGAATAGCCTATGATACTCCATAAATAGGCTAACTGACATTGAAAATTACATTGGGCTAAAAAGGGGACAATACAATCCTCCCTCCCCAAGATTGCTTGTCCTCAAGCAATCAAAAGTCATGCATTGATTGATTCTAAATAAAACTCAATATGTCACCAGGATTCCAAATAAGTCTGGGGAATTTGTAGCTTCCCTCACTTGGAACACTGTTTGTTGGGTACCTACAAATGTAACCTCATGAAGTTCCCTCGTAAAAAGAGAAACCAATCTCAACATGACCTTAATCAACTCCTTCGAGAATTGCTCTCCACAATTGTAGTTGTGTGGCACCATATAGGTAAGCTTGAGAAAGTTAATTCAAACTTCTTCATTTTCAACTTTCCGCACTTCAACATCATGATTATAACTAAAAATTAATCTGTTTTCCAAAACATAAGTGCAAGTAAATGAATTAGAGTAACAACTAATTAGTTCTTGTACATTCCTCCAACACGGATCCTTCTTGCTCAAACTTCACATCCCCTTCATCTGAACCCACAAGTCAATCTTGCTAAGGGGTTGAACGGACTGAAAACATGCAAACTTGCAACCTTCCAAGTTCGAAATGGTCAACTTTATTAAATTATTATTGTAATATATAATGGTCATCTTAGCTTTTAGGTGATGGTAGTTTATTTTTAGTTAACTTAATTTGCTTCAGCTAGCTTTTAGTAACTTTTAGATATTTGCTTTTGTTCTCTTTAGTTAACGATTGTTTCTTTTTAGAAACATCGTCTTGTACTTTATTATAAAAGGAGTATTCCTCTCCTTAACAAATACATCAATTAATTATCATTTCAAACTTGTGGTCTGATTTTTAGAAAATCAACACCCAAGAAGAAGACCTAGCTGCTGCAAAACTGAAAACCCTTAGCCAAAATGACATCTCTGATTGTACTCTTGGTAGGAAATGTCCTCTCAAATGTCACCAACTCAATAATGTGCTAAATTTTTCTTAAGATCTCTCTCCAATCTACTTGTATGAACACAAATGGACTCATAAGATGATTGTAAAGAAAGGTAACAACATTTTATCCATGCCTATGATCTTGGGCACGATAAAACTCCCCCAAAGTGATGCCACCATGTTTGTGCTACATAACTCTACTATTCATGTGTGCCTCATCAGAAGGCATCTCCTCCAAAATAATGTCTCTCATGCAAATCATCCAAGTGCCATCAACAAATCGCCCCACCAAGACACTAGGACTTTTGTAACCATCATACAATATTACACCTATCATAAACTCATCCCCCTGCTTCCCATGGAGGATTATGACATCTTTAGTTTCTAATTGCAATTCAACCATGAGAGCATCACCAACTAAGGACCTAAGAGCAATTGGTGTCTCATACCATCTCAAAGAAGATTAACATATGTCAAATCAGTTGCTAATCCGAAAAATAGATCATCAAGTGAATGGAAATCATGTTTAGGTCCTTTTCTTTCCATTTCATTATGCCAAACAAGTTCTGAACTTGCGATATTTGGGTAAAAACACAAACTTGTGTCACTTTATAAAGGAACTAACCAACAACAACAAAATTTTTGAACTTTGACCACATAAAAGTGGTCTTTATGTTTTGAATTTCAAAATGATGTAAACTAATGAAAGGTAGAAATATTGATGAAATTAAATCTTGTAATTTTTAAGATTTAAAAAAAAATGTTTTTATTATTTTTTATCAATGTAAGAGCAGATTTTGGAATATTGAAAATTTTAGGAAAAACTGACATTCACTTGACGTCAAGAAACAAATAGAAAAAAGCTTCATTTTCCCGTATATTTTTTTTTTCCAAATAGGTGACTTCAATATCTAGTGCATGGAAAAAATTTTTAAAATTTTGATGTATATTTTTCATGTAATAACATTTTAAAGTCAAACTTTTCAGAATTTGATAGTTTTCATTGTATGTCAACTATTGTCTATTTTTTAAATCAATTTCAAAAAACAAATTATACCCTTTTGAAGAGGACTCCCTCCTCTAGTGCACCATATATTTTTAAATTTTTTTAATATGTTTATCTATTTTTTTTAATTTCTAATCAACCTCTTTTTTTAATTTTAAAAATAAAATATATTAAAACTAATCAATATATATATATATATATATTTGGATTCACCATTCCGAGCTCTACAAAAGGGTATTTTTATTTTTTTTAAACATCATTTTGATTGAAAAAATAGTTAGTTGAAGTTGTAAGTTTCGTAAAATTCTGAAAAAAGTTGAATTGGTTGTCAATTGGGATGCCACATATGTTGCAAGTATGAGCAAGTTTGGTGGTGTTGTTATTAGTGTTGTCATTGGTGTCAACACAATTCAATATGTTGCAGATTGTGCAAGTATAGTTGAGATGTTGTGAGTACATGGAGTTATCCTTAAGATGTTGCAGATGTGCTAAGACGATGAGTTTCCAAGTGCTTTTGAGAAAATTAATAAAGAATGAAGTCAGAGTTATGTATGGGTTCATAATGTGCTCCAGTATGTGCTCCACATTTTTTGTGTGTTGATCCTATGCTTGTGCAGATCTGAAGGGTTGTTGATGATTTGATGGTGATATCTCCTGATTTTTAGCTTTTGGTTTGATGGTGTGTGAAAGTTGTGTTCACTGGTGTACAAAATCGTTTGGCAGAGTTTGTTTGTGGACTGGGAGAAATGTTTTTGCTTTGCAGGCCTCTGCTATTTTGTTTCAGATCTTGCGGATCTAGAATATTCCTTGTAATGGTGTTCTCTGAGTTCTTGCAAAGATGTTTGTGGTTTGGTGATCTGAAAGTTGAGTTTTAGAGTTGCCGTATGTGTTTGCACAGTCCGGATGGACTGATGGAAGATGCTTTGTGTTCGAAGGTTGTTGCACTTACTGCAAATGAATCTGAAGGAACCTGAGAAGTGTTCTCGTGCATAATGAAGCATGTTGCATTGTCCACGTGTTATCTTCTTAGGTTTGGTCGACCTAGTGTTTACACTCCATATGAAGAATTGAAATTTAATTAAAAAAGCGTGTGGTTGATCCGAGACGTTGCTTTTGGTCTTGGTTAAGTGTTTAATTGGTCCACTCTCATTCCTTTCCATCGTGGGAATGTTGAGCTGCTTACCTAATTTGAATTTATGAAATGAAGCGTATGTGGCCGACCTTGGAGAAAGTTTCTAAGGTTGAAGTTGGTATAAATGCAAGTCGAGATGCGAAGGATTAAGATATGCACAAGTAACGAAGTAAGCCACAAGTGAAAAAAAGTGTGCAAAAGTGAGTTGAGGCAACAATACTTCATTGTGTTAGATTCTTGAAAGCAATGAGCTGAAGGTTTCTGTAATCTTCTATTTGAGGCTATAGATGTGTGTAAATTCTTGTAGTGGATCTTTCTGTTATCTTTTGTATCTGTAGGCAGTGAGCCTCCCTGTTGGATAGTGAGTTCTTTCTGTAGGCATTGAGCCTTTGTATTTGGACAGTGAGTCCTATTCTGAGTGTGATTCGAAACGTTGATGAAAAAAGACTCCACACAATCAAATCCAGAAGCATTTAGATGTAAATTCATATGGATTGTGGAAATCTAATTACATTGGGAGTCCTATTCTGGGCAATGAGCTTTTTTGTATTCGGTTTTGCTATCACTTTATATTGTGAATGAATCCTCACCGTGGTTTTTCCCTCATTGAGTTTTCCACATAAAATCTGGTGTTCATTGTGTTGATTTTGCTTTCTATTATGTGTATCTCATGTTCATACTTAATAACAAAATAGTGTGGTTGTGAAGTTAATAAGTGTTTGAATTTGGTGACAACTGATTCACCCCCCTCTCAGTTGTCCTGTGCCTTTTAACAACATAGATAGTTTCGGTAGAAAGGGTTTTGACTGAAACCCTTTCTATCGAAACCATGCATATAAAATAAGCCAATTTCAAAGCGACAAAGAGAAAAAATTATTTTTTGGATTTGGGTGAAACATATTCGATCGAAACTCTGTGTGCCACGTATAGACCACGTGGTTTCAACTGAAACCTATTTGGCTAAAAAGGTTTTGCTCAAAACTATTTAGTTGGCCGAAAGTGTGACACAACTTTGCGCTTTTACCCATCTACTATTGCTCTAGAAATTCCAGCAAGTTGAAAATCACTTTTAGGAAACTCCTCAAGGTTAGGCATGATGTAGTCTCCATGTTTTGACACATCCCATATGGAAACTTCATCTTCAACCTCTCTTATGCATTCTTTATCAGGCAATCTTCTTGGAAGATTATCAATCGAAAAGTTTGGCTCATCCTCATGATTTGATCTTGAATCATCAATAAGCTAAAAACCACATTCTATCTCATGCTTGGAAACTTCACCAGATCCCATATCTTGCTATTTTCACTAGATGTTTCATCTTCCATCACAAAGAGTGGATTATCATAAGTAGACTCTGCACCCACTTCAAAGAGAGGACTATCAAGAATTTGAAAGTCACTCCTTTCCTCTTGCTCAAATCCATTTTGTTGATCTAAATATGTGCATTCAACTCCTGATTTCTTTAGGAAACCTTCTAAGTAAAACTCCTCTTGAAGACTATCAAGCTCATTAATTACTTGCTTGAATTCTCTAGCTCTTTGTTCATTCTCTTGTTGCCTAAGAGTTTTTGTATTAGCTAGTTTACTTTCCACCTCCATTAGTGCCCTTTGAATATTCTCTAACATGTCTTTTGTTGAATCAAGCTCAAGAGTAAGCTCATCAACCTTTTTGTCTTCTTTGAATGCACTAATGGCCTCCTTTGCAAATTTGATGGCATAATCATGATCTCTAATCAAGTGTACGTACTTTGATTTTATCGTCTCTAGGGAGTCTTTGATAAGTTGTAAGTTTGAAGGAGTGACTCTACCCTCAACACCTTTTTGCATGAGGATTTCAAAAACCTTGTGAGTGCTATCCAACATTGTGAGGACTTGAATCTCTTTCTCATTAGTGACGAAGAGTTGATTCTTCAATTCACATAACTCTCTAGGTCTTTGTTCAACCAAGTGGCTTGGTTCTCCATGTAGCAAAGATTCTAAAGTATCTTTATTTTCAGCAGCCACATGATCTTCAAAATATGCCTTTTCCTCACAATCACCTTGAGAAATGGTCATGACAACATCATACTCAATCAATGAGTCATTAATGCGTGCTGATTTAAATCTTCATTAGATCCATTTCATCATGCTCCTCTACTAAATTCTTTGAGAAGTTAAAACTAGTGTTCCTCAAGGGAGTCAAGTTCTTTAAAACGATCAGTTGGAGATGAACAATGCATACCTCTAAAAATACCTCTTTATCTTCAACAAAATTTTCTAAGGGTTCTTCATTCTTACCTTTAGGCTCTTCTTCCTTTTCATGCTCCATAGTCATATTTTCTTTCCTCACTTGAATCAACAAATAGGGTTTTAATTTTTCTTCACATTGATTGACAACCATTTCAACTAACACATTTGCAACATTTCATGAGTTTTGGTCATCCTCCCTCATTTTTGCTAATGAAACTAATAAGAGTGGATGAGGAACATAATCACTCTCATTGGCCATCAAAGACATGATATTTTGCATGGTTGTTATAATATTGTCATCATGAACTCTTTTGAAAACAATTAAGAAATGTTTGAACATTTGGAGTATCAATTCATCACAACCAAGGTCAATCATCAACACACAAGATCTAACTTTTGCAAAAGTATCTAGAATTCTCACTCTCTTGGAGAAAGAAGGATGCTTAGTATCTTCCAAACCTTTGAAGTCCTCTACCCTTGGTTGAAAAAACTCCTTCATTATGTCATGATTGTATGGAACTTTGGGAGCTGTAGTTCTTCTAAATTCATTGATACAAGAAATAACTGCAACTCTAACCTCTTCATTTGGGTGCCTCATAAGCTTAGGCTTCACCAACACACTTACAACTGGAGCCACAACAATCTTCAACTCCATAGAATCTAGTTGATCTATCTTCAAGAAAAAACTCTCCATAGTATCCAAAGTGCATAGTACTTCATTCCTTGTTAGACGTAGGTGGTCGAGTCTTTTTCCTGCCCTATAAAGGATAAATCATTGTAGGGATATGTTGAAGTTATTGTCATTGATGTCAAGGTAAAGGATAAATCATTGTAGGAATATGTTGAATATGATGCCATTGATAATGTCAAGGAAAAGGATAAAGTTCAGAATGTTGGCTTAAACAGAGTGAAGATTAGAATGTTGGCTTAAATAAAGTGAAGATCACCATTTAGACACGATGAATTAATCAGATTCTTGGAAAGAATATTGATCAGATTGACTTTTAGATTTGTTGGCTTAATCTAATTCTGAGAAATACATAATCTATTTAAGTCATTTAAGACATTTATTTAAGTCATTCAAGTTCCTAATCAAATTTGTTGGCTTAATGATGAACCAATCAAATAAGTAAATTTAGCGAAGAGATATCAAGGTACCTAATCTATGAAGAGACACAATTGACTTCTAAAAAACATTTTTTTAAGAATCGTGAATCAATAACTAAGACATCCTTTTGAGAATCAATGAATAGATGTGATTAACCATTAAACAAGACATTTTCACTTCCAAATAAGACGTCTTTGCTTCCAAATAAGACGTGTTCATTCATCCAGATAAGATTCGGTTTTCATCCAAGTGATACGATGCATCACTGAAGAGATATGTTCATTATTGAAGAGATGTTCGTTCGAATTGTTTCTTGAAGAGGTATGCTCATTCAATGTGATGCTTTTAGAGGTGTGTGTTTCATTCTTACACAGATTTAATAATAAATAGTGCAGAAATGATCAAAGGAAAATAAAATCAAGTGGTTTAGATAGAGATAAACAAATTCAGTTTAATCTTATGAAGAGGCAGATTTCGAAGGATACAAGTATAGGTGTGTTATTTCATAAGAAGGATGCAACTCTTGAGCAACATACATATTTGATATCCAAATCAAGGTTGCATTTGGTGTTGTGAGTAGTGTGAGTAAATCAGATCAAAGAATCTATTCTCTTGTGTGGGCTTTAAGGTGATAACAAACATCCCAAAGCATAGTTGAGGATAGAAGAAGTGCAAATTTGTTTGAAGACAGTTACTTTACATCCATCATTTTTTAGACTAGACAAGGTTGGTACCTTGAGATTTAGGGGTTGGTGCTCCTTGTAGGTTGGTTCCTACTAAATTAGTCTAAGGGGTTGGTGCTCCTTGTAGGTTGGTGCCTACTATCTTTGTAATTTCATATAAACATAGAATACAATTGTTGGAGTCAACTTGATTATATTGTTCATATTGCATAGTTGATATTGGGATAGAGGTTAAGAGTTGATTAAAGTTAAAAGAGGTAGAAGTTGGTTGATTTATTGATTCACCCCTTCCCCCTTACGACTCCTCCCTCTTTGTGCTCTACAATTGGTATCAGAGCAGGGTCCTCCTTGAAATCCTAACTGCTTGAAGGGAGATCCTAAAGAGCACAAATGACAGATAATAATAATACAGTCAAAGCACCCATTTTTGATGGGACTAATTATGCATTTTGGAGTATTAAGATGGAAGCTTATTTGAATACTCTTGGGTTTGATGTGTGGAAATATGTTGTTGATGGGTATACGCCTCCATCAACCCCTCCAACAAATCAAGCCAGAAAGAAGAAAAGTGAAAAAAATGCCAAAGCCAAGTATGCTCTTCTTTGTAGTTTAACAGATTTTGAATTTACAAAGGTCATGCGTTGCAGTTTAGCAAAAGAAATATGGGTCAAACTCCAAAATATTTATGAAGGAGATGCCAAAGTGAAGAAGGAAAAGTTGCAAACTCATTGAAGGAAGTTTGAAACCCTTAAAATGAAAGAAGATGAAGACATAGTGTCATACTTTTTTCGTGTTGATGAAATTGTGAACATTATGAAAGGACTTGGTGAAGATGTTGATGATGCATTTGTTGTTGATAAGATACTAAGATCCTTATCCACAAGATTTGATTCCAAGGTATTGGCATTGGAAGAATTGGCAAATCTAGACACATTGACAAAAGATGAACTACATGGGATTCTTGCTACTTATGAAATGAGGATTGAGAGGAGGACACCACAAAAGGAGATTTCCTTCAAAGCATCTAAGAAAGGAAAAACCAAACATGATACATCAAGTGAGAATTCAAGTGGTGAAGTAGAGGCCTATTTCATGAGGAAGCTTAAGAAAGGAAGTCAAAAGTACAAAGGAAAATTTCCTTTTAAATGTTTCAATTGTTGAAAGTTTGGACATTATGCTTCCAAATGTCCTCAAAATGAAAGTGACACAAGCAAAGAAGAAAAGGAAGTGTACAAAAAAAAAGGAAAGAAAAACTCTAAGCACAACTCAAAGAAGAAGTCCCAAAAACAAAAAAGGAGTTTTTATTCAAAGAAACAAAGCATCTCCTCAGAAGAACAACGTGATGAAAGCAAAAGCAATGATGAAGAAGAAATATTGTTTATGGCCATGGAAGAAACACATAGCAAACATGAAGAACAAGATGCTGACCAAGAATGCAATGAAGAAGAAGTAGATCTTGAAGAAGAGCTCCATTATGCATACAAACGGAATGAGAAGTGGAAAAAGAAAGTCACCAAGTATGAAATAAAAATCAAGGAAATGACTAAAATCTTGGAGGAATCAAACAAAATAATTGAAGACTTTAGAACTCAACTTGTAGAGGATGAACAAGTTGAAAATGAAACAAAAACGAAGTTGGAACAAGAAGTGCCCCTGTTGAAGAGAGAATGGGAAAAGCAAAAGGGGCAACGTACAAAATTTGATAAAAATGCTACATGTTCCAAGATAATGAAATGCACTTCAAGACTAGAGATGCAAGCAAGAAGATTATCAAAGGGAATGATGCAACCCCACAAGAACCAAAGACAACTCCAAGGAAAATTGAAGAAAGTTGGATAAGTGGTCATTCCAAAAGAAAATTTGAGGCTAGGCAGACCCATTCTTTCAAAGGGTATTGTTTTTCATGTAATAAGTTTGGTCACAAGGCCATGAATTACAAAAGCCAAGTGAACAATGTCCCTAGCTTCACTAAAAGGAACTATAATTCTTGCATACCCTTAATGGACTTTAATATTATATGTCACAAATGTAATAATTTTGGACACAAAGCAAAATTTTGTAGAACAATTTTTGATGTTTCCCCAAATCAAAATAAAGGTGAAGACATGACTATCAAGAAGGAAAAACCATTCAAGATTTGGAAGAGGGAGGAAAAGTCCATGTTTGTTCAAATAGCTTTACATGTAGAAAACAAGAAGGATAGATGGTATATTGACAGTGGGTGTTCAAGGCATATGACAGGGGACAAGAATAAATTCATTTCTCTTGAACCCATTGATGAAGGAACAGTGAGATTTGGTGATAATTCAAAGAAAGTAATAAAAGGTAATGGTACACTTAGTTTAGATCACGGGAAAACAAAAACTGAGAATGTTTTGCATGTTAAAGGGTTAAAAGAAAATCTGCTAAGTGTAAGTCAGCTTTGTGATCAAGGACATAATATAACATTTCTTTTCGAAAGATGTGAAATTAAAAAGGATGGAAAGCTAATAGCACATGTTGATAGGACAACAAACAATTTATATATTGTAAGAGAAATAGATGGTGAAAGTTGCAATTTGTTGCAAGAAGATGAAAGCTCATTGTGGCATAAAAGATTAGGCCATCTCAAACTTTGACAACATTGTCAAAATTAGTAGAACAAATGCAATGAAAGACATGCCAAGAATTACAAAACCATCCAACATCATTTGCAAAGAATGTCAACTTGGGAAACAAACACGTACAAGCTTCAAATCCAAAGAATGTTCAACATCAAAACCATTGGAGCTCATACACACTGATCTTTGTGGACCAACAAGAACAAAAAGTCTGCAAGGAGAAATCTATTTTATGTTGTTGATCGATGACTACTCCAGGATGACTTGGGTTGCCTTCCTAAAGGAGAAGTTAGAAGCATTTCAAAAGTTTAAAGCTTTCAAGGAGTTGGTTGAGAATGAAGTTGATGCAAAGATAAAATGCCTTAGATCAGATGAAGGAGGAGAATTTACCTCAAATGAGTTTGAGAAAATTTTCCTAGAGAATGGGATAATGAGACAATACTTAGCAGCTAAGACTTCTCAACAAAATGGCGTAGTGGAGGGGAAGAACAAAACTGTTCAAGAGATGGCACGGGCAATGCTGAATGAATCAAAGATATCAGACACTTTTTCGAAAGAAGTTGTCCATAAAACAATTTATATTCTAAATCGTGCACAAATCAAGGTGAATAATGACAAAACATCCTATGAGTTATGGAAAGGAAGACTTGCAACAGTTAAATGCTTCAAAGTTTTCGAAAGCACATGCTATATTAAGAGAGATGAAGAAGACTTGGGCAAATTTGATGCAAGAGTAGATGAGGGAATCTTTATCGGATATTCCACAAGAAGTAAAGCATATCGGTGCTACAACAAAAGGCTTCACAAGATAATTGAAAATGCAAATGTAAAAATTGACGAAGGAAAACAATACCAAGATGTTGCAAAAAATAATCTTGATATACAAGATGTGTGTAAGGAAGATGAAGATACAAAAGAAGATGAAGATTCAGAAGAAGATGAGAATGAGGAACTAAGGCAAGGAAATTCAAAAACTCCATCAAAGGAATCCTTCAAGACTCCATCTAAATTTGTTCAAAGAAATCATCTAGAGGACTTAGTGATTGGGGAATTAGAGACAAAAGTACAAGCTAGAAGGAGATTGGCTAACACAATAAAACATGCACACTTTTGCTTCCTTTCTACGATAGAGCCCAAAATTTTTAATGAAGCAAGTGAAGATAAATGTTGGGTAAAGGCCATGAAAGAAGAAATAGATTAGATTGAGAAGAATAACACTTGGGAACTTGTCCCAATGCCCAAAGATAAGAATTTCATTGGAACCAAGTGGGTCTTTTGAAACAAAATGGACGAAAATGGAGAGATCACAAGCAATAAAGCAAGGCTTGTTTGTAAAGGCTATGCTCAAGTGGAAGGTGTTGATTTTGAAGAGACTTTTGCTTCGGTTGCACGGTTGGAAGCAATCAGGATGTTTCTAGCATTTGCAAGTTACAAAAAGTTCAAAGTCTACCAAATGGACATAGAATCTGCCTTCCCAAATGGAGACTTAGAGGAAGAAGTGTATATTAAACAACCTGAAGGATTCTCATTGATAGAAAAGAAAGGTTATGTTTGCAGGTTAAGGAAAGCACCCTATGGGCTCAAACAAGCCCCAAGAGCATGGTATTCTAGACTCGACAAATTCCTCAAAGAGAAAGGGTTCAAAAGAGGAGATGCAGATAACAACTTATATATCAAAGATGAGAATGGTCATTTATTAATTGTAGTTGTGTATGTAGATGATACCATTTTTGGTGGTAGCATGGATAAGATGTGCAAAGAATTTTCTTCAAGTATGCCAAACGAGTTTGAAATGTCAATGCTTGGGGAATTATCTTTCTTCCTTGGATTGTAATTTTCTCAAATAAAGGAAGGAATATTCATATCACAAACTAAGTACATCAAGGACATGTTAAGAAAGTTCAAAATGGAAGATTGCCATCTAGTGAGTACCCCTATGGTCACAGGTTGCAAGTTAAGTAAGGATGATGAATCTCCTAATACTGATCAAACTCAATACAAATCCATGATTGGAAGTCTATTATATATGACATCCACAAGGCCTGACATTATGCAAGCAGTTGGATTAGTGGCTAGTTTTCAAGCTACACCAGAAGAAACTCATGTCCAAGCTGTTAAGAGGATACTAAAGTATTTAAAAGGTACTATGGATCTTGGATTATGGTACCCAAGAGGAGATGATCTTACTCTCATAGCATACACATGCGGATTGGGCTGCCAATATTGATGACAGAAAGAGCACAAGTGGTGGAGCATTTTTTCTTGATCAAAGTATAGTGTCTTGGCTAAGTAGGAAACAAGTTTTAGTGTCTCTATCCACAGCCGAGGTGGAGTATATTGCAACAGTAGCTTGTTGTACACAAGTATTACAAATGAAGCAAACCTTAAAAGACATCAAAGTTGAGTATGAGCATCCTATCTCCATACTTTGTGATAATACAAGTGCAATCAATATATCCAAGAATTATCTTGTTATGCACTCTAGAACAAAGCACATACCAATCAAATATCACTTCCTAAGAGAGCAAGTGCTTGAGTAGCAAGTAAAATTGGAGTATGTAGAAATGAAGGAACAAATAGCAGACATTTTTACAAAGCCTCTTCCAAAAGAGACTTTTGAGTATCTAAGGGACAAATTGGGAGTAGTCCCACACCCATCAATTTGTTAGATGGGAGTATAACACTTAGGGGAGCTATACTTAATATTTTGTAGCTCCATGGAATGAAATATAAGACATTGTTGAAGACCTCTTGCCATTGATGTCAAAGGGGGGGAAGTTGAAGATAGGGGGAGCATTTAAGCGTTTGAAAACAAGATTGCCATTGAAGAGGTTGCCATCAATGACAAAGGGGGAGATTGTTGAAGTTATTGTCATTGATGTCAGGGTAAAGGATAAATCATTGTAGGAATATGTTGCATATGATGCCATTGATAATGTCAAGGCAAAGGATAAAGTCCAAAATGCTGTCATTGTTGATAAAGTTCAGAATGCTGGCTTAAACAAAGTGATAAAACATGATGACTTAATCAGATTTTGGGAGAGAATCTTGATCAGATTAACATTCAATCTTAATCAGATCGACATTTAGATTTGATGGCTTAATCTCATTTTGAGAAATACATAATTGATTTAAGTCATTTAAGACATTCATTTAAGTCATTTAAGTTCCTAATCAAATTTGTTGGCTTAATGATGAACCAATCAGATAAGAAAATTCAGTGAAGAGATATCAAGGTATTCGATTTGTGAAGAGACACGATTGTCTTCTAAAAAAACATTTTTTTAAGAGTCATGTGAATCGATAACTAAGACGTCTTTTTGAGAATCAATGAATAGATACAATTAACCATTAAACAAGACGTGTTCACTTCCATATAAGACGTGTTCATTCATGCAAATAAGATTCTATTTTCATCCAAGTAGAGATATGTTCATTTGAATTGTTTCTTGAAGAGGTATGCTCATTCGATGTGATGCTTGAAGAGGTGTGTGTTTCATTCTTACACACAAATTTAATAATAAACAGTGTAGAAATGATCAAAGGAAAATAAAATCAAGTGGTTTAGACAGAGATAAACATATTTAGTTTAATCTTCTGAAGAGACAAATTTCAAAGGATACAAGTATAGGTGTGTTCTTTCATAAGAAGGTTGCAACTCTTGAGCAACATACATATTTGATATCCAAATCAAGGTTGAATTTGGTGTTGTGAGTAGTGTGAGTAAATCAAATTAGAGAATCTATTCTCTTGTGTGGGCTTTAAGGTGATAACAAACATCACAAAGTAGAGTTGAGGATAGAAGAAGTGCAGATCTATTTGAAGACAGTTACTTTACATCCATCATTTTTCAGACAAGACAAGGTTGGTGCCTAATAAACCATAAAATTCATTATTCAAGTAGGTTAATGCTTAGTATCTTTGTAATTTCATATAAACATAGAATACAATTATTGGAGTCAACTTATTTATATTGTTCATATTGCATAGTTGATATTAGGATAGAGGTTAAGAGTTGATTAAAGTTAAAAGAGGTAAAATTTGGTTGATTTACTGATTCACCCCCCCGCCCTCAGTAAATCTTTGTGCTCTACACAACACACTTACAACTGGAGCCACAACAATCTTCAACTCCATAGAATCTAGTTGATCTATCTTCAAGAAAAAAATCTCTATAGTATACAAAGTGCATAGTACTTCATCCCTTGTTAGACGTAGGTGGTCAAGTCTTTTTCTTGCTCTATAAATCTTCTCCTCAAATTGAAATGCCATTATTCACAGGAAGTGGCATGCAAATTTCCGAGTTTTTCCTTTGTCACACTAGATGGAGTGACAAACTCAACACAAGAAATTGTTGAATAGACCTATGCAACTAAAGAATCTACAATAAGGATCAGTTTCCCAATAGGATGGCAAGAGCACCAACTTTGATACCACTATAATTGCACACCCTTAATTTTTTCAAAACCTTAACAACTTGTTAGCGTTAGCCAATAATCAAAGATGATCAACTGAAGTAAACTCCTTTCCACTTTTTGATCACCCATATCTTGATGTGGGCAAGGTGAGAGCATATGGTGGTAAGGTTACAATGCTATGCTACTAAATGAACCACTTGTTCAGTGGGGTGAGTATGAAAACTTCAAACATGAAGGAAACATCCACTTTGTCAATGTGAATTACAAATTATAGGAAATGAAAGCATTAAGTGGCTAGATGACCAAAAATACTTATGTAGTGGATGCATAACCAATAAGAAAGTAAATCATCTGCTTATTCAACAGGCATTACATGAAACAAGAAACTTGTTCATCCACTTATTCAGTGGGCAATAAGAGACCACTTATTCAATGGGGTTATTATCAAAACCAAAGAGCAAGATTCTGGTTGGTACTACCAAATCAATATTATAATGAAGCTCAAAACATATGATACTAACAATCATAAATGTGTTGTATGGCTACAATATATGCCTGCAATCATGAGACAATCAACTCAATATGACAACCAACTGAGCTAATGATCTAACCCTACATCATGTTAGCAATTGTATATCAAATAGCATGAAGGAAATAAGAGATATCAAGTTTGGAATGTTTTAGTAGCAGAATGATATGAAGTTCCAAGTCTGATATCACTATTATAGCAACCTGGACAACAAGATTAAACTCAAAATTCTTCACCAGTACATCCTCCAACACATCCAACGATCACAGTAAGCTTGAACTATCCAACGATCACAGTAAGCTTGAACTATGTTTCCAGCCACTCTACTATACCTATATTCTCCCAAGAATGAATTTGCAAAGACCTAATAATGGTCTTCAAATAGCTACAGGTCTACTCTACTAAAAAAAGCAGTAACCAGCAAGGGTATAGAATTGTATTCCCCCCTTGAAAGTACTTAGTTCATCAAAATACATCTCCAAACTGCTAGCAATAGTCATACCAAATCTGGGTGCTACCTTAGGATCTTTTAATGGTTGGTAATGGATGTCAATTCCCTTAGAAATTCACACACCCTCCCTTAGAAGTAGTATGACTTGTATCTAGCCATACAAATCAACAACCACTTGTTTCAAACTTCTAGAAATCGTAGGGAAAACCTTTTCAACAGGGGTGTTTAAATTTGCAACAACCTCAACATAGAGTATCACTCCTTCACAGCTCTCCTCCAAGTTGTATGGCCTAATATGATATGAAGAGGTATGACCTGAAGGGTTGAAGAAACATAACCAACAAACAAACTTCACCAAACTCACTAAACCTACTATAAAGCCAAAAAAATCACATCAAAGGATATGTGAAGGATCATGATGGGCCAAAAAGTGGTGATATGATGGGTATGTGGCTGACGACTTTTTCTTTACCCAAAATAGATGAAATGAAAAGGCTTTTTAAAGGAGATTTTCAGCTTTCCATCAATATAATTTTTTTTTACTTTAAATATAATAAATAATTATTATTCATTTTTTATTTGAATTATGGCTAAAGTCCTGATTGATAGGTTGATTGAAAAACATATGTAGCTTTCAAACGGTATCATATTTTTTGAATCTAAAACATGTGTCACATTCTATGCTTCGCATACTATAGGATTAAAAAAAGAAAAAATGAATTTTATGAAGTTTTTGACCAAGTTAAAGATTGATTAGGACATAGGAGTTTATATTTTTAAAAGTTGTAATAAAAATTCATAATTAATTCTTGAAAAAATTACAAAAATATGCATCACATTGGGACATGAGTCTTCTAATTATATCTAAAATCTTATAAAAAATAATGATCATTTTATTGTGGTTAGGGTGGTCAGACATACACCTACTACTTATTTTTTCTCTGAAATTTAAGTACTATTACATTGAAATTTCAAATTTTCACCAAATAGTTTTTTTATTTTTTTAAATAAACCTAATAGTTTAGAAACTACATTCAATTTTCTACAAATTTTATTTTTACATATTTTTGAAATAATATAGATAACTTATTCAATTTTTTACGTCAATTTTTCTAACTCTGATTTTTCTGAATTTTTTGCCACTTAAGGGCCTGTTTTTTCCATGATGATCCTACACATACCCCAAAATACAACTAGAAAACAACATAATATTCATACCAAAATCTAATTACTTTGCTTGTAAGCTCCATGGTGATTACTGAATGCAATCACACTCCACTAGCTAGGGATTATCTTTCAAATCCGAAAATAACAACCTAGAGAGGGTTTTCATCCTTTGAAGATTCAATAAAAAACTCTCTAGTTCCAATCTGATAGCAAAACATTATCTCCAAATTACATAATCGAAAAATGAGAGCTCAAGTGCATTTGAATAGGAGCTGAGGGAGAAATTAGGGAAACCATTTCAAATTTCTCTTTTCCCTCCAAATGGGATGCTCAACTCCCAAGAAAGATTTTTTTAATTTTAATTTTATTAACTCAAATCCTCATCTTGGGTGTCCATCTTAAGTCATGAAGATTGCTTTTTAAAAGCAACTTAAAGTCACCATTTCCTAGGCATGGGGTCGAAGGAGCCACTTTTAGCTTTATAACATAAATTAGAATATTGCCTTTTACAAACTCCAAATATGATGGAAGAATATACTACCAAAAATATCAGGTGTCACCAACTGAATTGTCAACCTTGCTAGAGTTGGAACCCTTGCATTGAACAACTACCAAGACAATTGCCAAAAATAACATACTACTAAAAATAATAAGTGTGTCCAAACACTAAATTATCCCAAATTGAGATGCAACTGTGACTTACTAAAAATAGTAAGTGCTAAAAATAAACATTGCTAAAAATAGCAATTATTGCCCACCAAGGATCTCAAAAACCCAAAATAACCCAAAAAACACTATGGCAATCCTCTACAATTATCCCCTGAAAGTGCTGGCAAGAAACATCCAAGAATCTCAAAATCCCCTAAAATGCCTCCGAATAGCCTATGAGACTTCGAAAATAGGCTAAAGGTCACTAAAAAGCTTAGGGCTAAAATGGGGACATTACAAACATTCATGCTCATGAGAGATGGGTTTGTATGAATCACTATTTAAAACCTATGCACTTAAATCCCTATAAAATATCATAATTTAATAACATATTTTTAAAATTTAGCAACTATATTAGTGGGAAACAAATGTTTTAGGGCTATTAGCATGTCAACTACTTCTAAAACTGTTGTAGCCTCAATTCTCTTATTAATTTTCATGTTATTAAAATTTAACTACTAAATCACTCTGAAACAAATATTTGAAGTCTAATTTAATGACAATTAATTCTAAACTTGTTATAGCTTAAATTTATTTTAAAAAAAAATTCAAAAACTATTTTTTGTGAAACAAATCTTTGAGAGCTATTTATCGTAAACAATTTTAAAATTGTTGCAAACTCTATTTTTCTCTTGATTTCCAAAACTATTTTAAAATTTATCAACTATATATAAGTGGGAAACAAATATGTTAGGCCTATTCCAATGGTAATTGAATATAAACAAATTATTTTAAAGATTTTTCTCTTAATTTTTATATAAAATTTAATAGCTACAAAGCCTAAAACCCTAACAATTTAGGGTTAGTTCAATGACCATTATATCTAATTGTTAAAGTATTGGTATTTTTTTGATTGTCATTTTGTTTTCAAAAACCGAGTAGTTATGTTAGTATGAAAGGAATATTTTAAGGCTAACTTAATGACAATCAATTCTTAAAGTTGTTACTCTTTTTTCTATTTTAGATCAATTGAGGGTAACTAGAGATACCACAATTGTTACTCTTTTTTCTATTTTAGATCAATTGAGGCTAACTAGAGATACCACCTATCCTAGATCAATTATACAAGGAACAAGCTTTAGTCTTGCACCAATTTTATGTCCTCCACCTTATGGGTTGCATTATTGTGGTGTTGTTATTTGAGCTTAAGTCACTTTCTATATGAATGCATCTTTTACTACTACACCAAAACCCTTTGGACTCTTTGGACTCCTTTGTTCTCTTTCTTAAATTTTAGATTATTTTAAAACTTTAGTAGCTATATCAATATGAAGAAAATATTTTCAAGGTACTTCAAAGGTAATTAATTCCAAGATTGTTATAGCCTTTATGTATCTCACTTGATTTTTAATTCAATTTTTTTAGGGTTACTTAAATGACCATTACTTATAAAATTGCAATAGGATTTTTTCTTGAATTTTAGTTTGTTAAAAAATATGTATTTTTTAAATTGTAAGTTCAAAGATTAGTGCTAAGAATAAGTTTCATATTTAAGAGCTATTGTACAAGTTTTGAATAAATTCTTTGTAGGTTTATTTCAATAACAAATTTCATTTTACTTTAATATTTTTCTTTCTTAGAATTATATTATAATTACATTAAATTTTATATCAATGATGTTTGATATGTATTCAAAGCATTTTATTCAAGATTATTGAATATGCATAGTTTTGTCTTTAACATTAATTTTAGTGCTAACAAATATGTTTCATACACAAGCATTGAAATGAATAATTTAGGTTCCAAAATTCAAGATATTACCTCATTTGTTCTATAAAATTTTCATGTTCTTTTTCTTTTCAAGCAATTTCAATGGCATTTTTTAGTTTTTTTAATATTTTCCTTTTTTTTGAGTTAGATGTGGAAAACGATATGAGATCCTTGATGATCAATGAGACACCTCCATGGAGGTATACATCAGAGAAAATAAAGGGCGATTTAAAAGAATGCTTTCAGAGATTTGAGAATTATGTCAAAATGTCAAAGCCTAACTACGCCAAGCCTGCTTTTACAGCTCGATTTGGCAAAATTATATTTCATGGGTACGCTCTTTTTTCTCTTCATTTGGTTTTTGTGAATGTTTAGAATTCTTTTACATAGATATCCTTAAATTTCAAAATTGTGCTTTCATTTGTCTTGCAAATGGTGTTTTCATTTCAAATTAGTCATAACATTTTTAAGGTTTTCCTAAAATATAAATTTACTCAGGAGGGAAAGATTTTGGGCAAGATTTTAGCTTATAAAGGATTGCCAATGTCCTTTCTTATTTTAACTTATAAGGGATTTTCCAACGTTTATTTGGCATGTGGTGTTTTCACTTCTAATTAGACATAACACTTCAAAAAAATAGGAAAAAAATATTGAAAGACCTATTCGTAAATGCATAATAAGAAACAAACTCTTTTCATGCTCAGTATTAAGTAAAATAGGCTAATGAGACTCCAAAATACATCTAGTTACAATAACGAAGATTTAGGGTAGAGACAATCTTAAGAAAAATAATAATGAAAAGACAAACCAAATGCACTACCTAAAATGGAGCACAATAATCAAGATTATGAAGAATCAGTGGAAACCTAGGTTGTAGATCAGGAGTGGAGATCGATGCAATCAAATGTCATAGCCAAATGTTGGGTGGAACAAAAAAGATGGTGGCATCATCGTCTATTATTTTAGACAAGCCAAATCATAATTTGATAATGCTTTAAAGGGAAATACCTAGGATTGAGAACTCTTGGTTGCATATTCCTACAAGGGAGGAAGTTAGTGATAGATGTGTATCTTAATAGTTTGGGTTGTGGATGAAGGGAACTATAGTGTGTTCGACATCGAGTAGAGTTAGATCCCAAATTCTAGGTATGAGTAGCTCATGGAGGAGGGTGTTGTTGGACATATTACTATATTAACCAATTGCATTAAATGGATGTGTGATATTGCTAACACAAGTAATAGCCTAATACAAGGAATTGATCAATGTAGTAGCTATAAAGGCTCCTTGAAGTATTACACTTTATAATAGTGACAACCTTCTAGTTGTAAGGAGCTAATAATTGTCAATTATAATTATGTAAACAAAAAGGAGAGGGAGTATCAAAAAATTATTTATAAGAAATGATGTTGCCCTCAAATTTTTGCAATAAATAGGACATCTAAAATTAAACTCTTCTTTTAACACTTTTGTATAAAAGAAATTTAGCAAATCCTATTACCATTAGGTTTCATTGTTAAAAGAAACAATTAATTTTACATATACCTATATACCAATGCATCATATATATACATTTTTATGTGTTTATTCTTTTACATATGTTGTGAATATTCCAATATAGATATAGGTACACCCATTTCATTACCTGCCATCATACCAAGTTAATAATTTAGATAGCATGCATATAGTACATAAGTATTTATCATTTATTATAATCGTATATAAAATAAGCATGCCCAAAAATGATTGAGTTATTATTGGAGGCTAAACTAGTGAAAATTTTGACTATAAGTAACAATCCCATAATTTAGTATTAGATAAAATTTTTACCAACTCTAGGCCTTATGATTGTTTGCCTATTCAAAGATTTTAGACTATGACTTCATGGGGCACTCAACTTTATTTATAAATTGCAATTTGGATTGATTTTTCTTTATTCTACATAGATGAAGAGTAGAACTTGGATGAGAACATTTATTCTTGGGCATAGCCACCAAAATTTGGATTTGAAAGGAAGATGATAGCGGAGGGTTTTTAGTGATCTATTTTTTTTTGTGTTTGTGTTAGTTATTAGAGTTTCCCTCCCCAATATGCTCTATTTTTTCTTTATTTTTCATTAGATTTTTGGAATTACACATCCTATTGTGCTTTTCATTCATCCTCTACTATTTTGTTGTGTTGATAGACTTTCAAACTTATCCATCCCAACAGGCTTTTTTCTTGACCTATGGCAGTGCAACTAGTGGTATGAACCTTGTGGTATCCCCGACTCTCGAACTTTGATATTCTCGTCTTCATTCTATTTAACTCCAACATGTGTTGTAATGTCATTGATTGTCTATTTTGGTGCCATGAGTTATTCCATCTAGGTTTTACTGCGAGGAATAATTTTAAATGATAAAGGTGTGGATTCATTTGTACATGTGATATCAGTGGATGAAAATAACATTGCTTTCATTTAATGAAGCAATTATAATATGGGGCTATCATTTCTAAGATTTGGTATTGACCATTACTATGGAAAATATAAAAAGAAACATATCCATTTAGGGAAGACCATTTGTCAATTTCTATACACAAACATTATTGGAAACCATTTTGGGAACTTCTGTTTGAGCATGTGGACCTAAAGAGGAAAACTTATAGATCTATCCAAGATTAGAGGATCAAATCTTTTTGATTTTAGAGGTCAAAGGACACCACCCTTTTGGTTGGAGGATGATATCACTTAGAGGTTGTAATGGAGCTTTATTTGGAAGCTCAAGACCAAGGATGTGCTCATAAACCAAAATATGGTTTGTAGTATCTAGATTCAAACCTACAACTACATCATAAGAAGACTGGGACAAGATGGATAAAAAATTAAAGGGCCTCATTAGACTCAATTTGGTTGAGTTAGTGTTGTTGAATGTGTATGAAGAGATTTTTATAGTGAAACTTTGGAATAAGTTTCTCTTGGAGAAATAAGCTATATATCTTTAGCATGTAGGTTGGTAGGCCTATGGATGAACATCTAAATTCCTTCAATATGGTAGTTACCCAGTTCCACTTCTTGGGAGTGAAGATAAAGGAGGATGATTGGTGTATGAATTTGTTGTGTTTTTAGTTAAATTCATCAAAACACTTGTTTATGGTCATTAGGAGCACTACCACCAAGTTCAAGATGAATGAACTAGTTGCATGTTTAATTTCTAATGAAATGAGAAGGAAAAACTCTAATTTGGCTAAGTAGGCCTTAGCAATCATGGAAGATGTAACACCCCATCGTGTGAACCCAAAAGGACAACTAAAATCTAACAGATTACTGCACTTTTTCTTTTTCTTTTATTTTTGTTTACTCAAAAGACAAACACGATTCACTACTTACAACTATAGTCAATGATCATACTAGTTAAAAGATAGAAATGATTCACTATTTTTAGTAATATATTCTACTTACTTTGGGTCAGCTTAACGTACCTCTTACATTCCATTGTGTCCAAAAATTCCTCACTCCTAATACCTATACCTGCAAGGTCTACATGACTTGGCACACACATAAGATTATGGGTAGTTAGCACATGATTACCAAGACAAGCTATATAAATTAATGGTAGATTACAATTTTGGGAGAAAAGACAAGTCTAAAATAATGACTTAGAAACAAAATAGTCCTAAGGGCCCGACGTAATTCCTCGGGGGCTCATCTTTGATGGCCTGGCCTATGTATATAATTCGCAAAGGAATCGTAGTTCAACACTTTGAGTTTGGACCAACTCTTATTTGGTTGATCAATCAGAGAGAGAGTGACCACTAGGTTCCAAAGAGGTCTCGTCATTGATTTAAAACATAATTTTCTAACACAACACCATACTATAATAACCAGTAATAAAGTTTAAGGAGGATGCAACATTGACAAGGATAACAATTTCACCAAGATCATTTTAACAAATAGGACCCTAATTGTAGAGTTAATCATAAAAAAAAGACTAACAAATTGTCTCTCTAAAAAGGTTTGTGTGCTATCCATACCCTAAGAGATACTTTATTAGAGAAACCCATAAAAGACTCACACACACACACACACAAATTGTCTCTCTAAAAAGGTTTGTGTGCTATCCATACCCTAAGAGATACTTTATTAGAGAAACCCATAAAAGACTCACACACAGACACAGACACAGACACAGACACAGACACAGACACAGACACAGACAAACAGACAGACAGACACACAGACACACAGACACAGACACAGACAGACACACAGACACACAGACACACAGACACACACATAGACACATAGACACACAGAGACACAGAGACACAGAGACAGAGACAGAGACAAAGACAGAGACAGAGAC